>BMAW01117713.1:1086442-1118516 GCA_019974015.1 Nephila pilipes | reverse complement strand
ACACAATACTACCACACAATGCCAATGTACACACATACTGTCACCACAATACACACATGCGTCACCGTCACACACACAATTATAATTATATAGTAATTTTAACGGACAAAATTGAATTCAAACATTGAACATAATTTTGAACATTCTTGATTGTATAGTACGTTTCAGCAGTACGGCGGCCGAGAAGCTGGAAAACAAGTTGTAATGATCTACTCGGTAGTGAAATGTTTGCCAATTTATTTTCTTTTGAAGCCAGCTCCTGAAGAACAATTAGATTTCGAGAGTGATATTACTAGTATGAATGCATGTACTGCAGTTGTAATGTTATATAAAACGTCACATGTAATTAGCTAGAACTCAAGAAACATTTAAATTGAATTGAAAACCAATAAAGCCTGATACAAAATAATTAAGCAGAAAAAGCGCCGTAGTTCTGACCCATGATCAAGATCATTGGGTACGATAAATCCAAAGCCAAACGGCTCAATCTGGAAATTATTGATCGTGCCTGAAGCCATTGAATGACGGATGGGTGAGGGAGCCACGGTATTTACAAACGATTAATACAAGGGCTCAACACATTAGAAATGATATGATGGAAGCCGTGAATTTTAATGGTTAAAGAAATCTTTCTGGTCGGCAGGTCGAACAAGTACTCAAGTTCGAGTCCAGATCCATCATGTGAAGGAAAGGATGACCAAATAAATAAGCTTCAAAGTTCCATAATGTGGAGTGAGGTATGAGTAGCTGGAAATTAAGTTATGAGATGTGGATATGTTGCAACTGCAATGTGATCTGCATGTTTGGAAAAAAAAACCGTGAGATATATATAAAATTGATTAAAAAGAAGAAATGAAGTAATAAAACAGGTGTAGCGATGCAGATATCCCTCGGTGAGCGTCTGTATGTTTACTCTTTCAAAGATAAAATCATGAAAGAAAGTGTGACTGCTAGGGGTACTCTGATCACTGTGATTCCAGTTAGCCCAGTAGTTGTAGTTCTGAGGAGATCCTCACATTGTGTGAAATGAAGATAGAAGTACCATCCACCTGAAAAGCTGTCCTTGTCATTCATCTGGGGTGCTAGAAATACAAAGTTCATTGTTTATAGTTTCGTAGTTTAAATCAACGGTGATTCAAACTAATATACAATTTCATCAAAAATTTGTTTGTTTTAGATTAGAAAACGTTGGTTTATTACATTGGTTGTTAAATCATATCAAGATACCCATTATCTTATCATCTAGTATGAATATTCATACCCAAGTTTAATCAGGCTGGATATGTTAGACATCGTTAGTGTATGAAATACAAAACAAAACATCAGTCTTACCAAAGTTTGTATATATGGGTTGATAGTTTCATTTATATCTCATTATATTTTAAAGGAAAAACAGCTATCCAATCATGCTATATATAGAGGAATCCTCAATGGAATTGTAATACGAGATTGTAAACAATCCAAATGGAAATCATTAAAATTTCCTCAGTTTTTTATGATAAGTATTTGATAACATGTGCAAAAGTAAATTTTCCTTCGAAACTTACTTATTTAAGTTGTGATTCATTAATTATACAGAAAATATTTATAATTGAATAAAACAAAAAATAAGAAAAGTTGCATATTATATGAAATAATTTGAGATCTTAACTTAAAATATTCATGTTGTAAAGGATTTTGAAACAATCTTTCCAAATCTTTCTTTCATCGCTTCGTGAGACATTCCTTTCTTTTTCATGTTAAAATGTTAGTATATAGATTAAAATTATACGACAGTTCCATTGCGTTTATGGATTAATTATTAAATCATATTTTTAGTAAAGCAAACGCCTTAAAATTGGTTTCGAACGAATTCAACGACATAAGATCCAGTAAATTTGTCAAAATACTTTAGGCTCAAAATATTCTTAATATATGATTTAAAGCCAAACCAAAGTATAAATGTTATCTTCAAATAAAAATAATATTTTCATTAAAGCATACTCTGGCATTTATTAGAAGCTTCAGGGAATATTAAAAAAACAAATAAAAGTTTCATGCGAGTGCAAAGTTTTGCAAAGAACATTTAGGCCAACCCAAGGAGTCGCTTTAATAATTACTTTTGCTTAAACAATAAATAACATAAGAACTACAGTAAATCGAGAAATGGATTAGTAAACGTTTCCGATATAAAATTAAAGGAAACGATAAACATAGTTTCGACGATGGCATCAGCTGGGTTTCAAATAAAAGCAGATGATAACATTATTAAACTGGAATATAGTTTGCCAAATGTAACAAATTGCTTTTAATCGACAAAATACTATTGAAAGCGATTCCGGTGCGCCGCAACAATTCAAAACAACAGCCTCCCCATAGTGGCTAATAAATAATCAGTATAGTCATAAAGCCTTTTCTTTTCATTTTTAGAGAAAGAACAAATCTTTGTGCTCATAATAAATAACATATGAGTTTTTTTTATGTACAGCTTCCACTCATATAACCTTTTACCTTCGAATAAATAAACACCCTGTTAATTTTTCCCTTAGTGTCCAATCAATAATGTTAATCAACTTTGATTACCCGAAAATACTAGAAATATCAGGAAAAGAATTCTTTTCATTATAAAATTAAAAACAAGATTAATTAAGAGTAAATTTTTCTTCCATTTTGGGCAGGTAAATAATGCAATTCTACAGCCTTTCTCTTCACGGTTATTGATTACTGAAATATGATGATGTGGCAACAAATCTCTGACGGGTTATTAATTTATTTGCATACGTATAAAATTCTAGTTAAAGAGTCGGGAAAAGAATGTCCACAAAATACTTCTACCAATTATATTTCCTTGTGGCTGTAGAGCAGAGGTATTCATGATTGTCTCAAAAATTACACGTCCGCCACCGAAATAGACTTCGAGCCGTTTCTATGATGTTAATAACAACATAATTATGTTTCAAGAATCAAAACATCTAACAGACCTCGGATAACTTTAATAAAGTCCATATTTGAGGACGCCAAAATAAATATCCCTGAAGTTGCACCCAAAGCCATGTAATCTGATTGAATAGTAATGATACTTTATCTCAGGTGCTTTTGAAAACTATTAAAAACATCTGAAAAATGCTTGATAGATTCACTATAAAGCAAAAAACATCATTTCAAAAGATGTTCTTCTGCTTCATAAAAATTTCTTGCTGTTTTATATATATTTCTTCTTTGAAACCAAATATTTGTAATACCACGCATGAATGTCAGATTTTTTAAAAAGAAGTTCTTGGACAGATCATACAACATGTGAATTGAATTCTCGTATTGCAGAAACAAATAACTGGAATATATTTTAGAGAAATAGAAACAAAAAAAAAAACGTTTTGTGTAGAAAAAAAGTACCATTTTTTGGTAATATGTACCGGTGATAATGATGAAGCCGGTAACTTCATAATAAAAAAAAAAGAATCATGGTCTTAATGATCCGATATGCGATCTGAGCAAACGTAGCAAAGGGAATTTGTTTTATGAAAGAAAAAATATCAAAATGTGAAATATTGGTGCTACCGGTTTGGCGATACACTAAAGGATGGACATGCTGTAGTATTCTTGTTCAAAGCCATCCATGCGTGATACTACAATGATATGGGACCTGTTTTATTGTCCCTAAAGCCAAAACCAGAAAGTGAAAAGAGTGAGAAAACTGTCAAGAAAAGCTAGTCGAATAAACGCCATTACGATTTGCTTGCAATATTCATTATACCGTTCAATCATTCTGGTCATAAGTTGAAAGTGCAAAACAAGAGAACCCAATTGCAGACTGTAGTGTCAGCTTTCAGATACAGGATTTGTTGTGCACACGTAGTTTTTAATCAGTTGTCTTCCGCAATAGGAGACCCGCAGCAACTGTCTGATGCTGTCCAGAGCCAGTAACCGCAAGGGTTCAGGCCAGTGAGTTGAGGCAGGCTGGAAGAAGGATGACTACACATCATGGCAAAATGCATGTCAAGAAGCTGTTTTCTAGGGAATGTGTGGAGCAGCTACTGAATAAAAAATAAAAGTCCACCGTCCAATAAATTAAAGTCGAACATAATTTAAAAATGTTATTAAGAAATAGTAAATTTGCTAATAATATGGCCATGTACAGCTATTTTACAGAATTTGTTGAAGTATTGGTGGAGCTACCAAGACGTTCTCCTGAGTGGGAACGCTAGGACTGGCTCTTTGAGGGCCATCGTCTGCAAAATCTGGTGACCTCAATTCTTCACAGCTGCCGAAATACATAACTCAACTGAGATCTCCTGAGATTGCACATAAATGCTCAGGTGCAGTCCAGACACAGAGTGTCAAAGTTAGCAGATCGACCAACAAACATAAAGAAGGTTTCATAAATGTGGATAGTCAATGACGTTGGCACTGTGTCACAGAAGTGTCAGAATAGCCATTGAGCAAAAGAGATTCATAACAACTCGTTTACAAATGACAAGACCTCGAAAGACACTTCCAAAAAGAAGAACCAAATTTGACAAGACTACCATAAATTCCCCACTCCAGTAGATACTATTTTTTTGAACGTAGTATTCTGCAATTTTGAAAATTGACAAACTTGGAGAGAAATTCTGTCTATCAAGAATAACCATGCCGCTACGAACTACCTACCAGGTTTGGTAGTAATTGTGAATTACTACCGATGACAATGCTGATTACTTACCACTCAGCATCTGCCAGAATTCCTACGCCCCTGACAACTTTTACTATGCAGCAGTCACTAAACACGATGTAGGTTAAAATATAGGCCTTTGAAGAGTTTCAGCCCGATTGGGAATAACCCTACCCCACGAGTTTTCGATGCTCAAGACCACGTGAGGGGATGCGTGTGAAAACAGTAAAGTGCTATTATCTCTCTTTATAAGAACATTTTCCTCTGAAGGCTATCAAAGTATTTCTGTCCCTTCAAATAACTCTAAGCATTCTTTATTCAACACTTTACTGTTCTAAAAGCTCTTTGTGATTGAAAGCATTGGAGGTAGGGATTTTGAAGTATATTCATGTTAGATTATTTCGATGGGAGATGTAATTTACCCATGCCCAAAAAATATATTTTGATAATTTTATTCGGTTTTACTGCTCACAAACTGCATTATTTTGTCAATTCAACTCTGTATGTAAAGTCCGGTGGTCCTGACGGCCTGTATAATCCATTATCCAGAATCTCCCTTTCTGGTTTTGTGTCCAATTTATAAATTATTTGAATGATCAATGTCTTCCTGTACTAAAATATACTAAGAAAGGAAAAGTTCCTGGTCAGTTTTTTCCTCAGTCTTCGTTTCGATAATGTTTGTAATGGATATTTTGAGCACAACTCGATATTTAAGAGTAAATCTCCAAATTCGTTAACGTTAAATTTTGTTTTCGAGAGGTTCGAATCCAAAGAAATTGAACTAAATACAATGCAGGTTCGAAAATCTTAGTGGCCAGTCTATGCGAACAACTTGATTTAATTGAGAAGTTTTATGGACAGAATCATAGCAATATCCGTTCTAAAATTATTAATAATGATTGATCTTCGTCTTGTATTTAGACAACAAATACTATTATATTCCCCACTGTTAATATTTCATGAACAAAAAATTGTTGTTGCCAAAATAATAAGTTATCATTTTGCAGAGATTTTAAAAGTATATTAGTTCACACTCTCAATGTATTACAAAAAACATTGTGAATGAGCTACTATTTCTATGTATTAAAATTACTATTACATACAGAATTATTATTTCTATTATAAAGTTCGACATATTGAGTAAGAAATCTTTTACAAGTACATAGAAAGTGTGATAAAACTAAATCTAATACTGTCACATTTTGCAACCCCGACCAAACTTCTTTTGTAGTAAATTAACTTCATCTCTTACATTCCTAAATTTGTTCAGATCTTCAAAACTCTGCGTTGGCTGATGTGGAATTTCAAGTGGTATCAGCTCATACAATATGTAGTGTCGTCTCGTCACTCTGAATCGAGGTTCAAAACATGAGGTCCACCAGTATCCCTGAAGTTTTGTATCTAGATGCACTGAACAATCATTCAACTACTTGTTAATCTGTTGACCCATTAATCAGTTGCAGTATTCATGTTTAATTTGAAGGCAACAAAAGTAAAGGATACTGAGGAGAACAATAAGTATCAAACAGATTTCGAAAGGGAAAAAAGTATTTCGAAATGATAGGGTCCGACCTTACAAAAAAGAAAAGATAGTTATTTTGTTGTTAAAGGCAGTGATGAGGTATATATTATTTATCTTACAGCAATTTTATTTGTCTTAGAGAAATTAGGTATAATCACTCCTTTCCTCTCTTTCAGAATGCTAGACCATACGTGAGAAAAAATTTAATATGTGAAACGATAAAGAGGAGAAACCAGCTATCATATTCAGGTATAAAAATTATTCGAGAAAATTCCATATCTGTTTTTCCTTTCTTTCTTTTTTTAAAATGAAGGAAAATCAGGTTCTGAACAAAAAAGGGAAACAGAGAGGAGCTAGAAATTTGGCAAAAAAAGTTGAACGGCTATCATAATAGTCTAAAGCAACTGGCTGAGAACTGGTCAACCGGATATTGGTGTACTGAGTTTTAAATGAAACCAAAGGTTAAGCTTCCAATATTAAAGGAAGATCACCTGACAACCTCCCAAGCTTTTTTGTTGAAAATAAACCATTGTTAGAGAATCATAAATCCCTTATATTTCATTGATATTCACTGCTAGTAATAAAAGTGTGCTCGGAAACAAAAAAATGTTACAAAAACTTTATATGAAAAAATAAACATTATTTTATAATTTTCATTAATATTGGGGCTGTATCCTTTGAAGAATTTGATATTTTTTGTCTCTTTTTTATATGTTGTCTAAAGAGTGATCAAATCGATCTCTCAAAGCATAGCTTTGTTTCTCATGTTACTCAGGTCTTCCTCTGGAGGTGCGTGAACGGTTCTCAAGTTAGCTTGAACGATATTCTGCTAAGTTCAATTTCCTTAATTTCAGAAACTGGTATTTTATTATCTTCAATGGTTCTGAATTGCTGTTTTTCTTAATCAAATTTTATTTCAAAATTTCTTGTTTTTACATTTTTGTACTAATAATTATATAATTTATTTAGTGGAGATATTCTTCAGTAAACCTATATTTTATAAACGATAACTACTTAAATAAAATGGAATATTTGAAAATATATATGTTACAAAAAAGTACCTGGAAGGAAAAAGGTCAGTGAGAAACACACGTACTAATTTCATTTTAGATGGAGTTTCATTTTCTGAAATTATGTTTTTATTACTATTTTATTATTATTAGATCCCTGTTGGAACCTCTGTGGAGAGGTATATAATCACTTTACTATCTTTGACTCCCACAAAGATTTCATACAATGTGTATAAATCAAAAAAACTGGCAGCATATGTTCCTTCAAGAGAAAACCTGGATACATCCAAGCTTGTTGTGGGGAAATTCATTTCTGTCATTATCAGGCCAGTAATTCTCATAGCACACATTATCATAATATACTTATATATATATACATATATATATATATAGAGGAGGAGAGAGATATATATATATATATATATATATATATATATATATATATATATATATGTTATTACATACATATATATATGTGTGTGTAAATAGTAAATGTTCTTTGAGTATCTGCCTCAAAGAGTCAAATTAATAGTTTTTTCTCTCAGAAACTTTTACTTTGGTGTTTGGTGTGCTTTACCAGTTTCAACCCTGAAATTTTCGAATAAAACTGTATATTTAGCTGATATTCAGCTTTTAGGTAAGATAGACGAATCCTCATATTTTAATGTGAATATGTAAAATTTTATAACAAGGTTAATAAATTGAATTAATTATAGCACAAGAATTGCAACAGGACCCTGAGCTTGCTCAAAAAAGATACTGCATAAATATTGATTAAAAAATATTGCAAGTGGAGTATATCGTCTTTTACAATTCATATAATTATAAAAATGGAAAAATGATAACTTTCAACAAAGAACTCTATTGTACATAAAAGATATCGATTCTTACATTTAAAATGACAACATATTCAAGAGGAAAATTATTTTCTAAATGAAACAGTAGTAAGAATGCATAAATAAGCAAAATGGACCAGTGTGTGGCAAATTTTTCTGTTCATACATTTAACACTTTTTTGGTTGCTCTTTTGATTTTGAAAACATAAGGTTTAGCCACAAAAAAATATCTCCAAGTTTTTTTATACCATATTTAGTATCAAAAAATTTTAAATTCGATTAATATAGTGGAAACGTAAAATGTATTTATAAATTTATATTTATTTCTGTGAAAAACACATCACAAATAGAAGCTTAAAAGTTAAATTAAAAGCTATGAAAAGAAAGTTTTTGTTTTATTAAATATTGTTTATAGTTTTTTAAGACACTTTTGCTGAAATGCCTAAATATTCATATGGTTTTTATAACCATGAAGCATAATAATTTCAGTTCGAACCCACCTTGCGTACATAGTTTGTTTTGTTTTTAATGTTATTGAGACATGTACTTTTAATTTGTTGTCTTAAGTAACATGTGTATGAAGTCATTAGCTATCTTTTTTTTATTTGGAGATATTTTAATACTTATAGTCAATGAATATTAAGATGAAGACATATTAACTTCATTGTTCTAATTTCAAAAAAAATTTTATGGATTAAATCAATGGCCACTAATTTGGAATTTTAGTAACAAAAATATTACCTTTTCCAAAGATTTGATTGACTTGATTTGATTTAATATAGAATAACCTGAGATTTCTAATAATAATTTCATTTTCAAGTTAATTTTAAGGAGCTGTTGTGTGATATGGTTTATGGAGGAGTGGATTATTATTCCCTTCTTGATTTTGAGGTGTTTTGCCTTTCAATTATTCTTAAAACCTCTATAGACGGGGAATTGAATGTTGCAGCTGTGAATGGCTCTGCTCCAGAGCTCATGGTTTCTGAGTCGTGTTAGATCGAATTTTCTGATGTCTCTTATAAAGACCTGCTAAGCAAAGTGGATCTGATTCTCTTAAATTCTATTTTTGAATAGGATGGTGTAGAAGTTTAGAGATTGCATCAGATGTCGTTCTTGTAACTGGACTGCGATTTAGAATTACGTGAGGTTCGTAAGCTTGCCATTCATATTTCTCCTATTGCTGTTATTAAAAAGAATCAATTTAGTATGATAGGTATGAAAAAGATTATTGTAGTAAAAAATATCTAATGTACAACATCTTTTAAGAATATTAAAATAAAATAGATACTTTTTTTGCTACAATTCTGATAGATTTTATTTTATTTTTAAAGAATTGCACCCATAATGAATAGCAACTTGAAACTTTTATTGAAAATAAATGTCATACCATTTATTCTGTGAAAGGGACGTATGATTGTTAGTGTTATTCTCAAAATACACTCAAATGTACAAATTTAGTTATTTAAATTACACATGAAATCTAATTGTTAATGTAAAAGAGGATATTTAAAGAGAAATTTTAGTGATAACGTGCGCAAAAAACACAAATTTTCTCAATTTCTCAATATTGTTTAATTATTATATATGTACCTTTCTTTATAAAAGTTACTGAAAAGGAGTCTCATTAATTAAATACATTCTTACTTATAGGGTCTCTCTCTTTTTTTTTTTTTTTTTTTCGAAGGTTATTCTCTCCTTAATCTTTCTGATTCCAAGTAAATAGTAAATTTAGAGTTTGAATAATAATGAAAAAAAATTACTGACTGTATTTTTTCTTTCCGTGTAGGAAAACCGGTTTTATGCGTTTTCTTTTTTTTTTTCTTCAAATGAAAACCAAGTTAAAGTTGAGGAGTCGAAAGAGAGCTGTTTAAAAAAACATCAGCTCTGGTTGCAGTAATGAGTTTTTTTTCTGAAAAACTGCTGAAAGTCCTCAAGTTATTTCAATGCACTAAAACAACCTTCAGTTCTTCCTTTCAAGAAAATAAACATTCAACATATTGACAATGAATATCATTCTGAACCCACTGCTTGTAAATCTTGGCGCCTTCTGCCTCCTCTGTTAGGAATTGAAAAATTTATACTTGACTCATAGAAGAAAAGATATAAAGAAATTTTAACACACAGCAGAAAACGGTAAAGTACACAGAATCATATTATAATTTCATTCTTATAAAGATTATTAATTCATTTGTATTTCTAAAATTTTGTACCTGTTAGGATTTATGAAAATGTTAAAAAAGGTAACAAGTCTCTATTTTTGGTTTACGACGCTTTTCAAAAATACATTTTTGAGTTTATGATATACACCTTAGAAAATTCAGATTACAAATATCTGTTATTCAATAAATAAAACATTACTATCTATTTGATAGCAGTTCTAAAATAAAATGAATGTTTTCGTCAATCACTTTATCTTTTTTCTAAACTCAATGTCCAGACCACAGTTTAATCCACTAAGGCACGCTTATCTGGCTCATGTCAATAAACCTACATTCACCACCACCTCGAAAAAATAAATGAGAAAACATGTCCTCCTAGCTTTCTTGAATTTATTAAATGGAAATATTTTGTTTTGTGTTTTAGTCAACAGCAGATATTAAGACAGTGATTTTTTTTCGAGCTGTTTCTCTTTAGAGCAATTAATCATATAAGTAATCCCTCAACAAAAGATCTTAGTTTGACATTTAGATGTGTCCTACTTCACAATGTTCAACAAAACGCCATAAACAAGTAACGCAAACCTTTATAATATTATCAATAAAAATGTCAAGAAAAAAAAGTTTAGAAAATGCTCTGATCATAGTATAAAATTCCAGAATTTTGGCTGAATTTGTAATATATTTTAATGAAATGTCATAATAATGCATTAATGTAGTGGTTATATATATATATATATATATATATATATTACATATAAATATAAATCGTGTATATATCAGGTGTACCGATAAAAAAAATATTAAATAAGTATTCATTTTTTTGTACCGTTTTTCTTCCTTTATACATATTTATATGTTAACATGTTACGAATACATTTATTTGTTATAACAATGATAGTAATTCTAAATAGTCGATTTGCAAACTGAGTTTGACTTTACGCACTTATTTAGTTTGATTTATTATTTAAAAGACGTCTTTCATTTTCCTGATGTTCGACGCTATACAAAACTCATATTTGATAATTTTCCAACCCACTTTATTCTTTTAATTTTCGAGTGGAACTTTATCTCTATTACTCTGAGACCTTTTGATTTTAAGTTATTCATGGATAAAACAGGAGCAAATGCTACCAACTGTTTAATTTTCTTAGATTTCAAAACCTTTAAGTAAATTTATTTAGATTCTTTCTTTTTCATATATTACATGTTTTGAAACTAGATATAGATGGTAGATAAAAATAATGGAAACACTTATCAAGGGGAAGTAGAAGCTCTTGAAGCAAAATTTTAGTGTGATGTAGGGACAAGCAGCCTATACATTTACGAAAAGGAGGAAAATAAGCTAGCTGCTCAAATGCTACAGTTACAGATAAAACATCAGATGTATAGTGTATTAATTTTAAATGTTATTTTAGCGATTAAAAGAAAGGCGTCAGTCATTATTGGTGCTCGCCTAGTAGTGTTTCGGTATCTAAAACATCCAAAAAATCTTAAACTTAGTTATAAAAAAACAATGTGTTTACATGTTGGAACCATGAATGGAAAAGTGTATTTTTAGACAGAGATCAGCGTCACGTGACAAACAGTTGCTCAACACGCGGCTCATATCATTTCTGTGGATCCTTTTCTGTGGCAAGGAAACGAAAAATAAAGTGTTTTCAAGCAATCAAAGTAAATCAACAGAAAAAAAAAAGTTAAAAAATTGTTTCTGAACCAGAAGTATAAACAATTCATTCTTCGAATTTACAAAATAAAAATGATGAGATTGATGGATCCATCAGATCAAAAGCGCTTACATTTCGGGAATAAAGAGTAGAATATTAAACTTAATACCGAAATTACAGGTTACAGAATAACCATGAATAATGAATGAAGCTTATAAAAATTAAAATGCATATTTGTCCTGAAAAGATAGTAATTCAGAAACAAAGAGTAATTTTCTTCAAGAAGCAGAGTAATTTAGAGAATTTTCCTGATCAAATTTCATTCAATAACGGTGTCCAACCCAAAGAACTCTTTCGATAGACGCAATTTTTTTCCTAGTAGATGTGATTTCATTGTTTGCTAAAGAAACACAGGAGGGTCAAACTTCTGTGTTTAGGTTACTTAAGGAGTTAATGGAGGTTTTTTTGAATTAAGCATGATTCATGAACTATTTTATGCATGTAAAAAATCAAAAGAGAGTTATGAAATGAGCCTGAACTCAACATTACTATATGTCTAACTAGTAAAAAAGTATAACAATTATTAATTTTTTTCAAACTCATATTCAGAGCAATGTAACTGAACGAAGCACGAGGACACACACATATAATTATATATAATTTTAACGGACAAAATTGAATTCAAACATTGAACATAATTTGAACATTCTTGATTGTATAGCACACAAAAGAAAATTTATGCAGCACATTGATAGTTGAAACAAGTTGTGACGATCTACTCTAGTGAAATGTTTACACTTATTTTCTTTACTAGCCCTTGAAGAACACCTGTTAGATTTCGAGAGCATATTACTGTTTAGTATATCGTATGTACGCAGTTGTAATGTTATATAAACGTCATATGTAATTAGCTAGAACTCAAGAAACATTGTACTGAAATGAAAACTAACAGTTCGATAAACACTGGCGAAAATGAAAAAAGCGCCGTGTCTCGACCTGGCGATCAAGATCAATACAATTCCTAACCTATACGATAAATCCCAAAGCCAACGGCTCAATCGGAGGCAAATTATTGATCGTGCCTAGCCATTGAATGACGGATTAAAGAGGGATTACTGTATTTACAAACGGACAATGTTAAGCGGCCTTCCACTACTATTGAATGATAGTGATGGAAGCTGTGAACATTTTAATGGTTAAAGTAGAAATCTTTCTGGTCGGCAGTGTTCAAATTAAGTATCAAGTTCGAGTCCAGATCCATCATGTGGAAGGAAAGGAGCTTTAGAATTTTAAATGGAATAAGCTTCAAAGTCCTCATAATGTGAGTGAGTGAGTGAGTAATGTGGAATTAAATGGCGCAGGAGAGAGATGTGGATATGCTGCACCAAACAAAGTGTAAATGTGATCTAGACGTTTGAAAAAAAAAAAACCGGGGAGATATATAAATTGATTAAAAAGAAGAAGAAGGGTCAAAAATAGAGAAGGATGGCAGGATATCCCCGGTGAGCGTCACCCGTGTTTACCAAAGATAGTAAACCCCATGTGAAAGAAAAAGATCGCTAGGGTACTCTGGGATCGTGATTTCCTCCAGTTACCTGAAGAAGTTAGGCTCCTGAGGAGATCCTCACATTGTGTGAAATGGAAGATAGAAGTACCATCCACCTCAGGTGCCGTCCTTGTCATCCAACCGGGGTTAGAAATTACAAAGTTCATTGTTTATAGCTCTCATGTAGCTCTAAATCAACGGTGATTCAAACTAATATACCAATTACCTTATCGCAATTTGTTTGTTTAGATTAGAAACGTTAATATTACATTGTTAAATTGTTAATTTCAAGATCGGTTTATCTTATCATTCTAGTATGAATATTCATACCAAGTTTAATTCAAAGGATAATGTTAGACATCGTCACAGGTATGAAATACAAATTACAAACATCAGTTCTTGTTCAAAGTTTGTATAGTTGACAGTTTTATTTTATATCTCATTATTTAAAGGGAAAAAAACAGCTTATCCAATCATGTGCTATATAGAGGTAGAATCAAATGGAATTGTAATTACGAGATTTGTAAAACAATCCAATGGAAATCATTAAAAATTTCCTTTCAGTTTTTGCGATAAGCATTTGATAATCATGTGCAAAAGTAAATTTTCCTTCAGGAAACCTTTACTGTATTTTAAGTTTTTCAGATCACACTATACTAGAACATTATAAATTGAATAAAACAAAAAAAATAAGAAAAGTTGCATGTTTATATGAGGAAATAATTTGAAAGATCTTAACTAAAATATTCATGCTGTAAAGGATTTTGAAACAATCTTCCTCCTAAATTTTTCATTCGCCAGACATTCCTTTCTTTTTCATTAAAATGCTAGTATATAGATTAAAATTATACGATTGCCCATTGCGTTTAATAAGGCATTTAATTATTGGAATCATTTCCATTATTTTTAGTAAGCAAACGCCTTAAAATTTGGTTTTCACGAATGAATTCAATGAGTTTATTAAGATCCAGGTAAATTTGTCAAAATACTTTAGCTCAAATATTCTTAATATATGATTAAAGCAACTAAAGTAATAAATGTCATTCTTCTAAATAAAAAATAATATTTTCATTAAAGCATACTTCAGCATTTATTAGAAGTCATCATTTAGAATATTAAAAACAAATAAAAGTTCTATGCGAGTGCAAAGTTTTGCAAAGAACAGATTTAGCCACCCAAGGAGCGCTTCTTTTAATAATTACTATTAAATTACTCAATTAAATATAAGAACTACAGTAAATCGAGAAATGGACAATAGTAAACGTTTCCGATATTAAAATTAAAGGAAACGATAAATTATTAAATTGAATATTATATCAGCTACATGTAATTAAAATTAAAGCAGATGATAAATATTATTAAATTGAATATATTTAAGCTAAATGTAATTAAAATTGAAGTAATCGACAAAATATTGAAAAGTGATCTGGTGCGCCAAAAGTGATTCACCTAAAACAATAGCCCCTTAGGTGGCTAATAAATAATCAGTATAGCATTACAAACATTTTTAGAGACGAGTAAAGAACAAATCTTTGTGTGTCTATAACAAATACATATGAGTTTTTTTTATGTACAGTTTCCACTCACATAAACTTTTACTCTTCGAATAAATAAACAATCTCTTGTTAATTTTTTCCTTAAAAAATCCAATCAATAATGTTAATCAATCTTGATTTATTCTGAAAAGTTCTAGAAATATCATGAAAAAGAATTCTTTCATTATAAAAATTAAAAACAAGATTAATTAAGAGTAAATTTTTTTTCTCTTCCCTACATTTTAGCAGTAAAATAATAAATTTACAGCCTTTCTCTTCACGGGTTATTGATTGATTGAAGTATGATGGATGTGGAGCAACAAATTGACGGGTTAATTTACTATATTTGGCATACGTATAAAATTTGTAATAAAAGAGTCGGAAAGAATGTCCGTAAAATACTTTCTACTAATTATATTTCGTGGCCGTAGGAGCAGAGTAGTCATGATTGTCTCAAAATTACGATGTCCGTCACCGAAATAGACTTCGAGCTGCTTCTTAGCGCGATGTTAATAAATAAATATAATTATGTTTCAAGAATCAAAACATTCAATAGACTCGATAACTTAATAAATTGTTTAATATTATATCGCCAAAATAAATATCCCTGAAGTGTACCCAAAGCCATGTAATCTTGGATTGAATAGTAATACTTTATCTCAGGTGCTTTTTGAAACTATTAAAACATTCCCAGAAAAATGCTTTTGAGGATTCACTATAAAGCAAAAAACACTATTTCAAAAGATGTTCTTCATTTTATGAAAATTTCTGCTGTTTTATATATATTTCTTCTTTGAACCAACATATTTGTAATAACACGCATGAATAGATTTTGGAAAAGAAGTTCTTGAATAGACTAGCACATGTGAATTGAATTCTTGTATTGCAGAAACAATGACCGAATATATTTTGAGAAACAGAAACAGAAAAAAAAAAAAAACGTTTGTGTGTGTGTAGAAAAAACACCATTTCTTATAATATAAAATACAAGGTGATAATATTTAAAGTTGCACTTTCAAGGGGCTGTAAAAAAAAAAAGAATCAGTGGTCTTAATGATCTGATATTTTATCTGAGTAAACGTGTAGCAAAGGGAATTTGTTTTGCGAAAGAAAAAAAAATAGTTCAAAAATGAGCGATAGATGGTGCTGTACTTGTCATAAGAGGCTAATTAAAAGATGGGACATGCTATTGTGGCATTCTTTGTTCAAAGCCATCAACCATGACAAGGTGATACCATAGCTGATATGGGGGGAGGGGAATCTGTTTTTTATTGTCCCTAGGCCAAAAACCGTAGAAAAAGTAAAAAGAAAGTGAGAAAACTATCAAGAAAAGTTAGTCGTGAATAAACTACTACGATTTGCTTAAAAAATATTCATTATACTGTCCACCGATTTCTGTCATAAGTTGAAAGTGCAAAACAGCATATTCCACTACAGATCGTAGTGTATCAGTTGTGATGTTGTGGATTTGTTGTGCAATACGTGTTTTTAATTCAGTTAAGTTCGCAATAGGAGACCCGTGCACAACCTGCCTTAGATAATCCCATAGCCAGTAACCGCAAGGGTTCAGGTCAGGTGAGCGAGGCGACCAGGCTATTGGAAGAAGATGACTAATAATACTGCCAAAATGCATGTTAAGCAGTTGCTTCACTCGACTTGTGGAAATGTGTGGAGCAGCGCCATTTTGAATAAAAATTGTGCTATCCACCCATCCATTGTACTGTTTGAAGATAATTTAAAATGTTATTAAGAAATAGGTAAATTCTTATTTTAAGTTAAAAATATTTAATATGGCTATGTACAGCTATTTTACAGAATTTTGTTAGTGACAGGAGTTACCAAGACGTTCTTCCTGAGTGGGAATCAAGCAGGGACTGCTATTCTTTGAGGGCCATCGTCCTCCAACGAAATCTCGTTGCGAATCTCCCCAATTCCTTCACAAGCTGCCGAAATAGTTACGACCCCCAACTGTTGACATCTTGGATATCACATGTCGCTCAGGCAGTCCAGATGCATGAGTGTCAAAGTTAGCAGATCGACCAACAAACATTAAAGAAGGTCGAGAAATGTGGATATACCACAGACGTTACACTGTGTTGTTATAGTACTAGAATGAGCTGGTTGAGCAAAAGAGATTCATAACGTGTCTCGTTTACAGTACAAATGACAAGACTCGAAAGACTAATTTCCAAAAAGAAGAACCAACGATAAATACTACCATAAATTCCTCACCACACAGTGATATTTTGAGAATGAGGAGGCAATGGTAGCATTTCGAACGGATTTTCTTTTGTCCATATTCTGCAATTTTGAAAATTGACAAAACCTTGGAGAGGAAAATGGGCCTCGTCTGCCCAAGAAATGTTCCATGGCCATGCATTGTCC
The DNA here is from genome assembly GCA_019974015.1 of Nephila pilipes. Classification (NCBI taxonomy): domain Eukaryota; kingdom Metazoa; phylum Arthropoda; class Arachnida; order Araneae; family Nephilidae; genus Nephila; species Nephila pilipes. The sequence goes on along the minus strand of BMAW01117713.1, from coordinate 1,101,229 downwards.
ACTTCCATTGTACGCCTCATAATTGTGAACCACAGTCAGATGACAATGCCGATACTTGAGTTGGTAGTACCCCACTCTCAGCATCAACGCCAGATCTTTACGCCCCGACAAATTTAACATGCAGCAGTCACTAAACACGACAGGTCTTTCGTGGAAACAGGGCTCGAATACTTTGTTCGACTAAAACAACTCCACCCACGAGCTCGATGTCAAGACCACGTGAGGGATGTGAAATAGCAAAGGCTATTATCTCTTTTATAAGAACATCTTTCCTCTGAAAAATAAATATCAAAGTATTTCGTCCCCTGCAAATAACTCTAAGCATTCTTTTATTCAACACTACTGAGCCTAAAAGCTCTTTGAAGGCGATTGAGCATTGGAGGTAGATTTGAAGTATATTCCATAGATTATTTCGATGGGAGATGTAATTTACCCATGTACCAAAATATGTTTCAGATAATTTATTCGGTTTCAAATACTACAAACTGCATTATTTGTCAATTCAACTTGCATAAAAGTCCGGAAGTCCCGATCATTCTGTATAATCCAGACATCCAGAATCTCCTCTCTTCTGTTTGTGGTCCAATTATAAATTATTTGAATGATCGGGATGTTCCCCAAAATTTCAAAATATTTGCTGGTGTAAAAGTTCCCAATAGTTTTTTTTCCCCAGTCTGTTTCGATAATTGTTTGCATGGATATCTTCTGAAGCTACCAACTCGATATTTAAGAGTAAATCAAATTCCGTTAACGTTAAATTCTGTTTTCGAGAGGCCCGGAATCCAAAGAAATTCGAACTGTGTATTACAATGGTGTTCGAAAATCTTAGTGGCCAGTCTATGAATAACTTTTGGGGATTTAATTGAGAAGTTTTTTAAGTGCGGATAGAACTAGTTAAGCATCCGGTTCAAAATTATTAATAATGATTGATTCGTCTTATGGTATGTAGAGCAACAAATACTATTATATCCCCCAATTGTTATTACATTTAATATTTCATGAACAAAAAATTGTTGCCAAAAATAATAAGTTATCATTTTGCAGAGATTTTTAAAAGTATATTGAATTATTAATTCTCAATGTATTACAAAAACATTGTGGAATGAGCTACTATTTCTTACGTATTAAAATTACTATTATTATATACAGGAATTATTATTTCTACGTATTTACAGTTCGGATATATTGAGTAAGAAATTTTACAAGTACATAGAAAGTGTGATAAACCAAATCTACCGTCAATTTGCAACCCTGTATCCAACTTCTTTTAGGTAGTAAATTAACTTATCTCTTATGGAGATGATACACTCTAAATTTGTCTAGATTCAAAATCCTTGCGTTGGGATGATGTGGAATTTCGGAGAGTGGAGTATCAGCTCATACACATGTGTCGTCTTCGTCACTTGACCGAGGTTCAAAATTACGAGGTCCATCGCCAGTATCCCTTGTTTTGTATCTAGATGCAACGGGAATGAACAATCATTCAATCCATTTAAGTTAATCAGTTAAGTTAATCATTAATCAGTTGCGGTATTCATGTTTAAATTTTAGCACAAAAAGTAAGGATACTGAGGAGAACAATGTTTTTTACCAAACAGCATTTCGAAAGGGAAAAAAAAGTATTTCGAATAAAAATTATGTGGTCCGACCTTTTCTACAAAAAGAAAAGATAGTTATTGTTGCTTAAAATAAGAAAGTATTTATATGGTTATTTATCTTTACAGTAAATTTTTACTTGTCTTTAGAGAAATTAGTATAATTCACTCTTTCCTCTCTCTTTTCAGAATGCTAGACCATATTTACACGCGACAAAAATTATTACGTGTGATTTAAAACGATAAAGAGTATGTTCAGCTATCACATGTCTGTGTAGTAAAATTATTCGAGAAAAAAACACCGCCTTATCTGTTTCTTTCTTTCTTTTTTAAATGAAGGCTGAAAATTGTGTCTCGGAATAAAAAGGGAAACAGAGAGAGCGAAAACTTGGTAAAAAAGTTGAACGCTTACTTATAATAGGCCCTAAAGAACCGGCTGGAGAATCAGCTTGTCAACCGGATATTGAAAAAAAATTTGTTTAAATGAAACCGTTAAGCTTCCGGTTTATTAAAGGGGAAAGACCTACCCTGAACTTCCCAAGCTTTTTGTTGAAAATAAAACCATTGTTAGGAGTAACTATAACTTTTATATTTACGATATTCATACTCGCTAGTAATAAAAGTGTGCCTGTTAAAAATGTTACAAAAACTTTTTATATTATGAAAAATAAACATATTTTTATAATTTTCATTAACATTAGCTGTATCCTTTTGAAGAATTCTGATATTTTTTATTCCTTTTTATAATGTTATTCAAAGAGTGATCAAATCGATCTCAAAGCATAGCTTTTGTTTCAAGGTTACTCAGGGTCTTCCGGAGGTGCGTGTGAACGGTTCTAAGTTAGCCGAACGATTCTGCCAAGTTCAATTTCCTTAATTTAAAAACTGGTTATTTTATTATTCACTAATTCGAATGTTTCGTTTTTCTCATCCAAATTTATTTCTCAAATTTTTGTTTACATTTTTAAAATAATACTATATAATTTGTTTAGTGACATCTTTTCATCTCTCGGTAAACTCATATTTATAAAACGATAACGGCATTTTAACAAAATGGAATATTTGGAAAAAATATATGAGTGTTGCTGCAAAAAAATTGGAAGGAAAAAAAAATACCAAGAAAGTCAGTGAGAAACACACGTGCAAGCCACCATTTAGATATTTCGTTTTCTCGAAATTATGTTTATTACTATTGTTATTATTATTAGGATCCTTCCTTGTTTGGAAAGGTCCTCTGTGAGAGTATAATCACTTTACTTTATTCTTGACCTCCTCACAAAAGATTTCAGCATAATGTGTATAAACTGCAAAAAACTGCAGCATATGTCTCCAAGAGGAAAAACCGGATACATCCAAGCTTTGTTGTGGGAAATTCATTTGTCATTACTTTGTACAGTAATTTGTCTTTACACATACACACACACTTATATATATATATATATATATATATACATATATACATATATATGTGTGTGTATTTATAAATGTTCTTATATCGCTCAAAATGAATAAATTAATAGTTTTTTTTTCTGGGAACTTTTACTTTGGTGTTTGCGTGCTTACCAGTTTAACAACTCCTGAAATTTTCAATTAAAAACCGTATTTTAGCTGATATTCAGCTTAGAAATATTAATGAATCTCATATTTTTAATGTGAATATGTAAATTTTTATAACAAGATAATAAATTGAATAATTTGTAGCATTAAAGAATTGCACAGATTTTAATCTCCGAGTCTTTGCCTAAAAAGGCTGATACTGCATAAATATTGATTAAAAATACAAAAGGGGTGGAGTATATCGTCTTTTTACAATTCATAATTATAAATGGAAAAAATGATAACTTTCAACAAAGAACTCTAGCCAGAAGCATAAAAGATATCGATTCTTACATTTAAAATGACAAATATATTCAAGAGGGAAAATTATTTTCTAAATGAAACAGTAAGAATGCATAAATAAGTAAAATTAATTTAGTGTGTGTGGCAAATGATTTTTCTGTTCATAACATTTAATTAATTTTTTATTGCTATTCTGATTTTTGAAACATAAGGCTTAGCCAAAAATATTCTGCTTTTTATACTATATTTAGTATCAAAAATTTAAATTCGATTAATATAGTGAAACGTAAATGCATTATAAATTTATATTTATTTCTGTGTAGAAAAACACAATGTCAGGAAGGCTTTAAAAAGTTAGCCTAAAGCTAAAGAAAAGAAAGTTTTTGTTTTAGATGAATATTATTTTATAGCTTTAAGATTAATTTTTGCTGGAAATGCCTAAATATTCATAATTGCTTTATAACTATGAAGCATAATAATTTCAGTTCGAAACCTACCCTTGCGTACATAGTTTGTTTTGTTTTTAATGTTAGTTGAGACATGTACTTTGCATTTTGTTGTCTTAAGTAAATACGTGTATGAAGTCATTAGCTATCTTTTTTATTTGGAGATATTTTAATACTTTTATAGTCAATGAATATTACGTTATTTATTATTATTAACTTTCATTGTTCTAATTTCAAAAAATTTTATGATTAAATCAACTACTACTAATTTGGAATTTTAGTAACAAAATATTACCTTTTCCAAAGATTTGATTGACTGATTGATTTTATGGGATATAGAATAACAATTCCGAGGATTAATATTAACATTTTCTAAGTTAATTTTAAGGGATACAGGTGGGATATGGTTTTATGGGATATGGATTATTATTCCCTTCTAAGTTGATTTTGAGGTGTGTTTGCCTTTCAATTATTCTTGAAAACCTCTATAGACAAATTCGACCGCCGTAGCCGAATGGTCATGGTCTAGAGCTCATGGGCGTCGTTGTTCAGTCGAGTCGTTAGATCGAATTTTGATGCCTCTATAAAGACCCGTTAAGCAGCGGATCTGATTCTCCTTAAATTTATCTTGAGTCAATGTTTTCATGTTAGGATGGTGTAGAAGTTTAGAGATTGGGGTACCAGATCAGATGTCGTTCTTGTAACTGGACCGCGATTTAGAATTACGAGGTCTGTAGCCAATAGCCCTCATATTTCTCCTTATTGCTAAGTTAATAAAAGAATAAATCAATTTAAAGATAGGTATGAAAATATCATTGTAGTAAAAATATCTAATGTACAACGATCTTTAAGAATATTAAAATAAAATATTACTTTTTTTACAATTCGATAGATTTTATTTTATTTTAAAGAGAATTGCACCTATAATGAATAAAGTAACTTAAACTTTTTATTGAAATAAATGTCATACTATTTATTTCAGTGAAAGGACGTATGATTGTTAAAAAGTTGTTATTCTCAAAATTACATCAAATGTACAAATTTAGTTATTTAAATTACACATGAAATCTAATTGTTACGTAAAGAGATATTTAAAGAGAAATTTAGTGATAATCGTGCGCGTAAAACATTAAATTTCTCTCAATTTCAATATTGTTTCTTAATTATTAATTATATATGTACCTTCTTGGAATTTATAAAAGCATGAAAAGGAGTCTCATTAATTAAATACATTCTTACTTAGGGTTCCTCTTTTTTTTTTTTTTCGAAGGTTATTCTCTCCTTAATTCTTCGTCTCTTGATTCCAAGTAAATAGTAAATTTAGAGCTTAATACACAGTGTACCATTGACACTGTATTTATCTACTTGCAGGATTAGTTTTTTTCTTTTCCGTAGAAAAAAAACTGGCTTCTATGCGTTTTCTCTTTTTTTTTTTTCTTTCAAATGAAAACCAAGTTAAAGTTGAGGAGTCGAGTAAAGAGAGCGTTTAAAAAAAAAATATCAGCTCTTGGTTGCAGCAATGAGTTTCCTTTTCTGGGGAAAAAAAAGATCGCTTTCTCTAAAAAGGAAGTCTCAAGTTATTTCACTTACCTAAAACAAATCAGTCTTTCCTTTCAAGAAAAATAAACATTCAACATACATTGACGTCAATGAATATCATTCGAAACCTACGCTGTTTGCAAATCTTGGCGCCTTCGCCTCCTCTGTTAGGAATTGGAAAAAAAATTTGTTACTTGACTGCTAGAAAAGAAATATACAAGAAATTTTAACATTACTGAGTAGAAACGCAAAAGTACACAGAAATCATATTATAATTTCTCATTCTTATAAAGATTATTAATTATTTGTATTTCTAAAAATTTGTACCTGTTAGATTATGAAATGTTAAAAAGGCAATGTCTTATTTTTGGTTTCTTACGACGCTTTTCAAAATATTTTTTGAGGTTTAAGGGATATATTAATTTAGGAAATATTCAGAGATTACAAATATTCGTTATTCATTAAAATAAAACATTACTATCTATTTGATAGTGAGTTCTAAAATAAATGAATGTTTTCTTGTCAATCACTTTTATCTTTTTTTTCAACTTCACGTCCAGACCACAGTTTAATCTTGTTTGGCGCAGCATTGCCATATCTGGCTCTTGCGTCAATAAACTTTACATTCACTCACTCACTCGAAAATAAATGCCAAAACCTTTCGCTCCCCCCCCCCCCCCGCTTTTCTTGAATTATTGAAATGGAAATACTTGTTTTTGTGTTTTAACAGCAGATATTAAGACAGTGATTTTTTTTCAGAGCTGTTTTTAGAGCAATTAATTTATATAAGTAATCCTCAACAAAAAGATTCTTAGTTTGGACATTTAGATGTGTCCTACTTCACAATGCTCCAACAAAACCACAAACAAGTAACGCAAACCTTTATAATATTTGTCATTAAAATACCAAGAAAAAGCTTAGAAATGCTCTGACTTATTAGTATAAAATTCCAGAATTTTTGTGGCTGAATTTGTAATATTATTTTAATGAAATGTCATAAATAATTCTAATAATGCAGTGGTTATATATATATATATATATATATATATATATTAAGTATTATACTGAAAATCGTATATAATAGAAAAATGATAAAAAAAATATTAAATAAGTATTCATTTTTTAAAATGTTTTTTTCTTCCTTATACATATTTATATGTTAACATGTTACGAATACATTTATTTGTTATAACAATGATGTACTCAAATAGTCGATTAAAAATGAGTTTAATTTTGATGTGCAATTCTAATATATTTTGGATTTATTATTTAAAAGACGTCTTTCATTTTCCTATGATGTTCGACGCTATACAAAACTCATATACATTTTTCGGATAATTTTCCAACCTAATTTATTCTTTTAATTCTTCGAGTGGAACTTTATCTCATTACTCTGAGACCTTTTTGATTTTAAAGTTATATTCATGATAAAAACAGGAGCAAATGCTACCAACTGTTTACCTTCTTAGATTTCAACTTTAAAACCTTTAAGTAAATTTATTTAGATTCCTTTCTCTTTTCATACATTACATGTTTTGAAACTTAGATATAGATGGTAGACAAAATAATGGAAACACTTACTGAAGGGGAAGCGGAAAAGAAGCTCTTTAGCAAATTTTTAGTGTGATGTAGGGATCGCTATTTGCTACATTTACGAAAAGGATAGAAAATAAGCTAGCTGCTTCAAATGCTACAGTTACAGATAAAACATCAGATGTATAGTATTAATTTTAAATGTTAGATTTTAGCGATTAAAAGAAAGGCGTCAGTCATTATTGGTGCTCGCCTAGTAGAGGCTTCGGTATCTAAAACATCCAAAATCTTAAACTATGACTAGTTATAAAAAAAAAACAATGTGTTATTTCTACATGTTGGAACCATGAATTGAAAAGGTATTTTTTAGACAGAGATCAGTTGTCAATGTGTGACATTTAATATTTACCTAAAACAGGGTTGTCAAACACGCGGCCTACATCGATCATTTCTGTGGATCCTTTCTGTGGCAAGGAAACGAAAATAAAGTGTTTTTCAAGCACCAAAGTAAATCAACAGAAAAAAAAAAAGTTAAAAAATTGCTTGAACCAGAAGTATAAACAATTCATCTTTCGAATCTTACAAAATAAAAATGATGAGATTGATAAATATGATCCATCAGATCAAAGCGCTTTTTACATTTCGGGGAATAAAGAGTAGAATATTAAACTTGAATTAGAAATTAATATGTTTAGTCAAATCATGAATAATGAATGAAGCTTATAAAAATTAAATGCATATTTTGTCTCTGGAAAAGATAGTAATTCAGAAACAGAGTAATTTTCAAGAAGCAGAGTAATTTAGAGAAATTTTCCTAGATCAATAAATTTCGTACTATTCAATAACGGTGTCCAACCTTAAAGAACTCTTTCGAGAGAACTAGTTTAGGGAAAAGTAATTTTTTTCCCTAGCGAGATGATTGATTGTTTCATAAAGAAACTATTAGTGAGGTCAAAACTTACAAGCTTGTATTACTTAAGTGAGTTAATGGGATAAAGTTTTTGAATTAAGTTACGATTCTATTTTTGGGAATCATTTTATGCATGTAAAAATCAAAAGAGAGTTATGAAATGAGATTTTGAAGAATCAAATATTACTATATGTTCAATCAGTAAAAAAGTATAACAATTATTAATTTTTTCAGCCCTTCATATTCAGCATATCTTAATCGAAACTAAATAGTAGCACAAATAAACGAAAAATTTCGGACGAATATCGCAATTTTCAAGAAAATTGGAAAATTGAGGGTTTTTCTTGCTGTGAAATAAATAATAGAATAACTGCTTGATATGTCATAATGCTACTAATGGTGCCAAATTTGTTCAACATTAGTCCTCATTATGAACAACATAAATCAACGCATGATAATTTTGAGGGATTAGTGAGACAAGAAAAATTGAGAGTTCAAGCTGGGACTGGAAAAACAACAGATTATGTTGTCTAAATTAACACAAGAAAGTGAAGTAGTGGTGTATTCAAACTACGTCTTGTCAGAGTTGATAGTTAAACACTTGAAACCTTTTACTGAAGGTGTATTTGTAAGGTATGTCTAAACAAAGTCGCAAAAATTGTTTCTTCAAGAAATGTAAGGCTTTCCAAGCAATTCCTTTATCCCGAAATAAATTTGCAGAAATAGTTACTTATTTGACAGACAATTTAAGATATCAAATAAAAACAAAATAATCTAGTTTAGAAGCTTTTTCTCATTGCCTGGACGAGAGTACGGATATTGGGGATGTAGCTCAATTCGCTGGGTTTTTATTTGCATACGAGACAGATTTCAACATTTTTGAGAGATTGTCAAAAACGATGCATACCAATACCGATTAGAATACCGATGTATGACACTTGCATAGGACAAGATGCATTTAATTGTGTTTTTGATCCTCTCTAAAAATATAATTTATCTCTGTCAAAATTAATTTGTGTAATTACAGATGGGGTTCCATCGATGACCGGAAAAAATGTATTTCCTTTGCATCCCCCCCCCCCAAAAAAAAGGAAAGTTATAGCGAATCCAAGATTTATCATACAAATAGCATTATATATATCAAGAATTATTATATGCGAAAGTAATGAGCATGAAACACGTGTTAACACATGTCAAAAAAATCATTAATTTCTTAAAATCTCGAGGTTTAAATCAGCGACTGTTCTTTGCTTTTGTAAGTGAATCTGACACTGATTATTCCTGTCTTTCATACTACTATATACCAAGGTACGTTTGGTATCCTGTTCTAAGGTTTTCAAACTATTCTGGAATTTTCCAAGAAGAAATATATTCCTAATCATTAAAAATCAAGATACAAGCCTGGTTTTTTTTTTATATATATACAAAACGGATACAAAATTTATCTTTCCCGTTCGATATAACAAAACTCTTATATAATTCAAATTATAACTGCAAGCAAAAAATCAGATTACGTTACAAAAATGTGAGATCAAGTTGAATCATTCAAATGTAAGCTAGTTCAATGAGAAAGGCAGTTAATATATGAAAAATTAACGCACTTTTCGACAGGTAAATTGAAGCAAAATAATTTAAGGTGAAACCGCATCGTTTAAAACAAACGAAAAAAAATTAAGTCTTAAATAAAACTGATGTTCTGTCTTATTCTCTCTCTTTCTCTCTCTCTCTCTCTCTCTCTCTCTCTCAAGATAAATAATAACCAACTAACACATTTATAGCATGTCTTCAGAAACAAAATGTTTACTTTGAATGTTTTGTATATTGAATACATTTATACATACTTTACGATATTAATTTTTAATTACATATTATTATTTAATGAGCTAAAAATAATCACACATGTGTTACATCAGTACAGTTAATTGGTTTCCAAAACATTACTAACTGGTCGAGTCTCAATAAAATGGTTTTCAGTACATATTCAACTGGTTTAGACTCGGTTAATTAGTTTTCAGAATATAACTAGCTAGTTTATTTCGGCGTTTTATACATATGTAATTGTTGTACAAGTGCATAGGAAAGGAAATCAAATACAGAGAGAAATTCTACCTGAGAAGATGGCATGACTTTTGTTCTAACACAATAAGGGATCGTTGAAATAAATCAGGTTAAGAATCTTTTTTCTGTGCCAGTATGAATTAATGGGTATGAAATGTAAACAAATTTAACACACACACACACACACTCTCATACACACAATAATAATACACACACACACACACACTATATATATGTATATTTGCATGTATATATGTATATATGTATATATGGTTATATGTGCGTTAAATACACACAGATAAATATATATATGAATGTGTATCGTGAATTATTATGATTAATATATTAATAACTGTGTGTGCAATTATAAAATGTGAATATTCAGAAAATAATTTTTTAATTAGTATCTTACATAAATAAAAAGAATAAAGTTTTACAAGAAAGTTTGAAACTTTTAAAAGTGACATCGATAGGTTTTCTTTATTTAACATAACAATGAAACAGTTGAGTATTCTACCTTTCAATGTTCTTGGAGTTGCAATTATTTGGTGGCAGATCCAGGAGCTTTACGAATTACTTCGAGGGGTACCCCCCCCCCCCCTAGATCACTGTACTGTTATAAAAATTCATTCTTGAGGGTGTAAATAAGTGAAATCAGTCCAACATGGAGAATAATCACATATATTCCGAAAGTCACTCTACCATTTAAAAATGAAATAACTTTTTTATTTTTAATTATTTAATAATTTTATTTTTAATTTTATAATGTAAACGCCTGGGTCCAGATATGTTCTGAACTACAGGAAACACAAAATGTCTTAATATTTGTCGGTATCTTTCGCCGATAATCATGATCATCTTCACCCTCGAAGAAGTATGGACCTAGCACCTTTTCTGATATAATTCCACACCAAACTGTGACTCTGAGAGGATGAAGCTATTTTTGATGAATCACTCTGGAATTTTCAGTTCCCCAAAGTCAGCTATTTTGTCTGTTCACAAATCCTCTCTTTGAGAAAGAACAATGGAGCACCGATATCTTCAAAGTAAAACTCAATAAGTTTTACATGTTGTTCAGTCGTCAATTTCTCCAAAATTTCTTTCCAAATTCTGTATATTAAAAATCTGAAATACAAACAAAAATATATATATAATTTATAGCAAAAAAGTTATTTAAATTTTAAATAGTAAATTGACTCTTGGCCCAATCTTAAAAATACTTTTATAAATTTATTAATATTTTCAAAAACGCTGCATCCATAGTTCAAATTAGTATTTATTTATTCCATTTGTATTATTATTTTCTATTAAAAAAATTTACATTGTATCATTTGAGTGGAATATATCAAAAAAATTCGTTCAAAAATCATTCTTGAAACACTGCGGTAGAATGAGATCGAAAATAATGCTGGGTTTCGTGGGCACGTAGTCTCAAGGAAAATCTATTCAAATCCTTTTCAGAATCTAATGCTCAGGTCACAGATCAGAAAGCCGCAGGGAAAAGATAAACTTATTGCTATGCTTCGTGAAAGACTACTATTTTCATAGAAATTTTGCTTTCGGCAACAATGAAAGCTTCTGAGATGAAGTACTTTAAGAAATACATCGTAGCTTTAATTATTTAATATTTTACCATATTTCATGATGTATAGAACACTTTGCAGGAATGTACCGTTATACATTTAATCGTAGAAATTAAATTTTTTACTCAAAAACAATTTATTTTAAAATCTATACGACGTTTAAAGATAATTCTGAAAGATTATATGCTGGGAGAAAATATACGTAGAAAAAATAATTTGTAATTATATATATAGGATTTACCAGCTAATTATCAAAGCATTAACTGCATTTTCAAATGTACTGTAAAACCAGTTCCTCAATTACTCGATAGATGACCCCACGAATCAGCGTCATATGATAGCTCACACAGCGCCTCCTATTCCTGAACAAAAATGAGAGACGTTTAGTTCTTGCTCTTCTTTCTCGTTAATCCTCCTCTGTTCTTCTCCCGATAAAACTGTATTCCGAACACCAGGGCGCGTTCCAACGCCCATCGCCGATATGAGATGATAAAATTGGGCTGCCATCAATCTTTTTCCGATGAACTAGTAAATCCAAAATCACCTGTATATAGAAGTTTTGTAAATATTACCATTTCATCTCGTCTACTCAAGAATAAAAATAGTGAACGAACTTCAAGCCTCCTCACTGAATTAGTAAATAATACGAAGTCATCATAGAACCCGGTAATGGAATTACTCCCCTAAACAGCCATACCTTTGCATAAGAACCAACCAGGATAGATTCGGAATATATAATCTCCCCCGTTCTACACACACACACACACATATTATTTTATATGTTTTGTATTTAATAGGAGAAACGAGTAATAATGTGACCAACTAGTCATTCATTATCAGCAATAATTTAATACATGAAGGTTGTATTTTCCAAGGATATTTACAAATTAAAATGAGTGATTGATTTTTTACTTAGATTGGGCTTCAAGTTCTTGCGAAAAACTAAACAGTATGAAACTGTTCATAAATAAAATCAATCTTTATGTATTTTATGTATGTATAATACAGTGCAGTTGTTGAATAAAGTACTGAGGTAGTTCAAAAAGTATCCGTTTTTGACTACAGATTGCGTTGCTAAGACAAGTTGGTATTACATTTGTGTACTAGTATTTATTAAGCGTCTGGAAAACAAATTTGACTCTGATTCATTCATTTGTTTTGATTTGGAAATCATTTGCTGCTAAATCAAAATTTGATTGCTGCTACGTCGAGTTGTTTCTCTCGATATGAGAGACCTGGATTCATTGTTATGTTCCAGAAACTAAGCAACTTTCAAAACTTTTCATTGCTACCGGAGAATCTGCTCTAAAGAAGGCGAAGAGGGTCTCATCAGTCGGAAAAGTTATGAGGAAATTTTTTTGGGATACGAAGGGCGTCATACTCAAGGACTTCTGAGTGAAAGGAAAATAGATAAATGGACAATACTAATCTGAGTTACCTCATTCCTAATGTCCAATTTCCCCTTTATCTAACACAGGCACTTTTCAAGCTACCCTCGCACAGTTTAAATAGAAAATACTTGATGTAAGTCAAATGTAAATTATAACTTACATCAAAGCGTATGAATTCAAGAAATCGAAAGTTTTAATTAATAATAAAACTACTAAATTACTCTACTAATTTAGCATATATATGTCTCTATATTTTTTTCACAAAAAAGACAAGTTTCAGTATTTTTTTTAAGTAATGTTTTTTCATTTTTAATTTTTCCGCTGTGAATCATTTTAAAGCAAATAAGAGAACAAAGTCTTTCTGTCACATAAGCATCAAATGCTATCAAATATCTAATGATTTCTTTTCCACGAAAAATTGTATGGAAATACCGGTAGTTTTAAATCAGATATAATTGTTTTCAGAAAAAAATATACGACATCCGCTTATAATCTCTTGAGTTAGAAATGTTAAATATTTTGATTTTGCTGGGAAACGGAATTGTTACCAGCAGCGTATTTACTCTTTACGGAAGTACCTGGCCACAAAACCAAGGTTGCACAATTCCATCCGTAGGTTTATTTCCGTTAAAAATGAGATCAAACAAAACTTCAGTACTTTTTCGATTTCATTTCCTTCACTGAATTCCAAGCAATACGATTCCATTTGTAATGTTCGTTTAAAGATAAATTTTGTTTAGCTTAATTACTTAATTTGATTTGTTTAAGTTAAGGGCTCGATATATATATATGTATGTGTGTGTGTGTGTAATGTATGGTTTATACATTACTATTGTTATTCATATAAATAGAATTAAACAAGTATACATGAATGTAACAAAGCATACGAAAGGTGTTAAGAAATTACTTGAATTTTTTCCATTTGAAGGATACAATTTTTTTTTCTTCCTGAAAAAAAAATTAGGTAAAAAAAAGCTTTTTGAAATTAATTTATCAGTACTAAAGCGAATTCATTTAGTTGCGTAGGTTGCTCAAATTCATAAATGAATGCAAAAGAAAAAACAAACGTGCAATTATCCTTAGAACCAAATGAATTATATTATAAAAATCTGTTATAATTTCTTCTTTTCCGTCATATTTTGAGGGATGAAGTCCTTGTTTCTGCGTTACTAGAGAAATCCGTTATTGTACCCAACTGAAAATATTCTGACCACAAATAGGAATGTAGATACGTTCTAATGACCAATATATAGAAACCAGAAAAATATTATTCTCCTATCCCGAGATATATGGTTTAATTACGTCCGGCCGCCGGATATCCTAACAGACACAGACTGCTCAGACCGAAATGACCCTTGACACATCGCAACCAAGCGCTAATAAAGTGGGATAAAATATCCTCAGGCGTTTTGTCTTGCGATCAGTTACCGTACTTGTTTCATCCTCGAAACGTTATACTCGACGCAATTTATTTACACACATATACACTCAGAGAGATTCAGTAAATATTAATAAAAAAAAACCCGTAAGGTAATAAATATTACAGACATAAATGTAAATATATATTATAGAGATAAATGTAATGATTTAATATTAACAAACACACATACTGTTTAATTTACAAACAAGCCCTAGAATCTTATAGTTATTAATATAACACCATTCCTCCCCCTTTAATATCTTTAAAAGGAATATATGCTAATAATCAATAAACATATCCTTATTGGAAAAGGATGTATTGTAGCAAATATATGCAGTTTGATTGAAAATAATATTTTCTAATAATTTTTAAAAAGAGCTCTAATAAATCCAAACATACAAGATCCGTTGTCATAAATTTTCCTGAAAAGCCGTTAAATCTTTCCCCCTCACTTTCATGTATGTATCATTATA
>BMAW01117713.1:1041894-1086342 GCA_019974015.1 Nephila pilipes | reverse complement strand
TGTGTGTGTGTGTGTGTGTGTGTGGTTAAGAAGAACGAGAGACGAAAACACAGAGACAGATCACTAGGGAATCCTAGGGACGCGTCGCCTGTGTTTACCACATACAGTAAATCACATGGAAAAGGAAAAGGTCTTTAGGTTATCTCGGGGTCAAATTTCCCGTATTTGTCTAAAGAAGGTAAGCCCCTAATAGCTGCATAATTCTATAAATCATGAGATAGTTTCGATGAATTTTTTTTTCCCTTTGTGAGAGTGTATGAAGCATTCATCGCTGTAAAAATTTTCATCTTAATTTTATTTTTGCATACACACACACACACACAATCCCCCTCCTTTTTTTTTCAAACGTCTTTATCACAGTTGCATCTTGTTTAGCATAACATAGCCATATCTGGTTCTTGGGCGCCTAAAATTCAACATCACTCACTCACTCCTGCAGAACAAAGCAATTATCTTCATTCCATATCCACGAAGGATTCAACTCAGATAGTTTATATATATATACACACACGCGGATATTTTTTTTTTTACAAAAGAAACGAAATCTATGACTAAAACGTACATATAATCTCGATAAATACACTCAAGAACATTGAAATACCTCCCCACGAAGGAAGCGTGCTACAATCGCGAAACTTTGCAAAGTAGTTGAATGATGTCCGATATGAAAATAATCCAAGTTTGGTGCCAAAGCACATGACCACTCATCTTGCAGTGGTGCTGCAATCAAGAACAAGGTCTTATATAAACCGGCGCATAGTGGAAGATTCATAGTGGACTATAGTAGGCATAGTGGAAGTAACGATCACATTCCAACTCTAGGAGGACTTAAGTTAGTGAAGAATGCCAGGTACACGTATTAGAAGACATTCGCCCAGTTAAGCGAGTTTGAGAGGTGTCTGATCCTCGGCAGGAAAACCGCAAGCTGGTCGACGTGTCGTGCTGCTTACCAGGTCGATCGTTTGGAGTGTGTCGACAGAACATGTTGGGAGCAGTGGACACGAGATGGTACCATTTGCGAAGAAAAGGGTTTGAAGCGACCAAGAAGACGACGAGATCAAAGGATCGTGTAGCAAGCACTCATGGATCCCACAATGACTCGTTCCACGATACAATTAGATGAAGGGCTACCAGTTGTTCCATAAACCATTTCCAGATGCCTTGCGAAAGCGAATCTGTAATTTAAGCGATCTTTTCGAGTGCTGCCTTTAACACCGAAACATCGGCGTTTCTATCTACAATGGTGCCAAGCCAGAGCGACGTGGAATGTCACAGAGTGGCAAAACCTGGTGCTTAGTGATGAATCTTGGTTCGTTTTGGGGATATATGATAACCACGTGGGGGCCTGGGGGCGCCCTGGCGAACGGTACAATTCTACCCTCGCTGTGGTGCGACGCACTGCCCACAAAGCAGGAGTAATGGTCTGGGCGCAAAGCAGGTGTAATGCCATAGACCATAGCCTATGATAGCTGGTCCACTCTAACTCTGGTTCGAGGGACCTTAACGGGCCAACGTTATGTTGATGGCATTCTTCGACCCCACATCAGATATTTCCTAAATGATCTTCTAGGGGCAATTTGTTAGTAAGATAATGCATCTGCATATAGCTCGAGTAGTTCAAGACTTTTTACGTCATTTGCAAACTCTTCCATGGCCTGCCTATGGGAGGGGGTCTATATAATAGACTATATTTCTATAGAGAATTCGGGGGACTAGGTGAACCCCCAGATGCCACAGTGTCCCTCTGTACATGATTTCGTGGTGGCTGTTCAAGATTTGTAGGCCCATCTACTTTAGGACAACCATCCGATGTCTTATCAACTCAATGGCGGAGTTTTGCGGCATGTATTGCAATATAAGGCGGTCCGACTTGCTATTGAAGTTGCACAGTTTTTGTCTAATTGTGCACACTGTATTGTTTTATTGTCTTAATTTCGGGATCAAGTAAATCTCTTAACTGTATCATTCTGTGTATTAAATTTTATTTCAGTCCGAAGCTCCCATCTTGGTGCGCTATTTTCAATGGTCCTGAGTATATTTTTTGGATATATAAATTAAATAAAAATAGATTATTAGCCGAATGATCAATAATAAGATAGAGCAGTCTTAGTTATATTAATGACCTGGATCTCAAAAACATACACGCTCTTTGCTGACAAACGGCAAATAGTACCTAAACTCTTATGAAGATCTCTAGTTATAAAAAATGCATATTTACAAGATTTTTTTTTATCATTTTCTAAAATTTTAAATTATATTCTTGATAGTGAAGCCATATTTGGTCTTGAGTTTAGAATTTCTCTTTGATTGTATGGACAAGTCTTCGGACTTCATAAAACATCTATTGAATAATATATATTACAGATTATCCACACACACATATATTTTAAAATCTTTGAGAATGCTTTGAATAATTCAAGATCAAAGGAGGGTCGATATTTTAGGGTAAAGAAAACTTGTTAAACTCAAAGGTTAAAGCAGTTCTTATAAATAAGATTTTAAGTGAAGGAGTGGGTCACACAAATTATCCAATATTTTCAGAAATATAAGTTTACTTTGAATGATATTATTAGAAAAAGAATAACTGAAATAATTGAATTACATATGTGTATGATATGATGCCGAATCGACCTCACAGTAATCAGTCAATGACAAACGCTGAATAAGTTATTAAAAATTGTATAAAATCGAAGATTGTTACAAGTAAGCTGCGAATAATTATATATTGCATATCATAATATTTGCTGATCCGCAAAAATATTCATTGCGGATCAAGAGTTTGAGCATTGTGTACTTTAAGCTGAACGTAAGCCGAAAGTATTTACTATCTCAATGAAAATAAAAACTTTTGGAATTCTTTTGGCATATCTGATTTACACTGATTCATCATTATTATACTTATGTGCCATTTTTTACTTTATTTTTGTCTGTATTATATATCCCCACCCTATTTATCAAAATACATTTTACTGGATTCTCGATAAGTTTCTACTGAACATTCAATGTGCTTTAAACTCAATTCATTTTATTAAAAAGATATTAAATTAAAAATGTTATTCATTCAAAATACTAAAAAAGGAAAAATAACTTTTCATAAAACCTTTTATTGCAAAAAGAAGAAAAACATAATCATTCTGATCGTGCGTATACTAAATGTGAATATATTACATAAGAGAGAAGAATTCAATGATTCTTTTCAATAGTGCTGGACAAAGATTGTAAGAAGAGTGACTCCGCATTTTATACGAGGGGGTATCGTATAATTTTAATTATTACTAAGAAATAACAGATATATATCTGGATAAAATTTATTCTGCATATTGATTGATCTTTAAGTATGTAATGTTGTAAATTCTAGCTTTTAATGTTGATTTGTTTTGTTTCAGGAAGCCGCAGGTTAAAGTAGCTCACAATATGGAGAAGATGGAATTCAATTTCTTGAGTTCTACAATGACGGCCTTGGAAAGGTCGAGGAACTCTGGTTGAAATCTGTAACTCTGGATGGTGACTAAGTAGACAATTCTTAAAAATAATTTATAAAAATTAAATTCTAGATTATGTTTAATAATAATGTAAACTTGACGATACCCCTGGATAATAATTAAAACTTTACTGTACTGCGGGTTACTTCAATCTAAGGTTCCCTGAAACTAAACAAATCAACATGAATAGCTGTAGTTTATAACATTACATACATAAAGATCAATCAATGTGCAAAATAAATTTTATCCAGATATCTCGGTCCTGAGTAATAATTAAAACTATAGGATACATCTCTTATATTATCATTTTTTTAATTGTTACATTATTTAAAATGTATTCACTTTTTTTCTAAAGCATAGCATTTAATTTATACAAAAGTAGTTAAATCTCTATATAAAAAAAAGGAATTTGAAATTAGAACAATAATTGTTGCTAGACAAATTAGTGTTCCATTCTTACCGTCAGAGTGAAAGGACCTTTCAATGCAAGTTAAATTTAGTTCTCGAAAGGAAGATAGGGGGAATGTGTAAAAATATCTTCCCTTGCGATGTTCCAAGCGAAATCGCTCGGTCAAAAACCTTAAGTTCTGCAGGGAAAAGTAAATAAATTAACTTTGAACCAAAGAAGAAAAAAAATGAATAAAAGATCACAAAAATTGTTTCGAGCACACACAATCACTCCTTCAGTAAATTTAAACTTTTAGGTGAGTCAATCAATCAACTTCATCTCGTGCAGCTATAAAAGATAGCAATACAATGTGCCGTATTTACGAAAAAGGAAACAAAATATACAGTGAAATCAGAGATCCGTAAATTTTGGCCTGTTGTACTTGTTGAAACAGAGCTATTATCATAACGTAATATATTCATTAAATAGTAACATTTTTGATCGTCTACTGGCGTGTTGAGTAAGTTTTAAACAGTATTTTTTTAAAAAAATTTGAGATTAGATAGTATAAAAATAATGAAATCAATTTTAAATTTTTTTTTCTTTTTTGATTTTCGCAATAAACCTTCATTGAAAGGAATCACAGTGTTTTTACACTTGCAACGAAACTCCCTTAAGAACCCCACAAATCGAAACAAATGTTAAATGATATAAATAAGTACTTAAAAAGCCACCATTTTATGAGAAAAGTCATTGAATAAAAAACAGAAGACTGTTTGACGGAACTTTATGCTCCTATCAAAAAGTTCATGAAAGAATTTCAAAGTTTTCCATCTTTTAGCTTTGTTTTGGAAAATAAATATATAACAGTTGTTATTCCACAATGAGAAAATACTATAAGATTTATTTTCACTCATTAAATGGCAATCTCTCTCTTAATCAATATATTATTTATGGCCGCGGTAGCCTAGTGGTCATAGCTTCGGATTCATGACCGGCGGTTTTCGTTCAGTCGCGGGTTCGATCTATGGCCGCTAAAGACCCACCGTGTAGTCGGGGCTGGTGCACGTTAAATCTGTTCGGGGCCCAAAGTCCACCCATTGGTGTGGTGTAGAAGTTAGGAGGGGGGGCTGCTCAGATGTCGTCTTCGTCTTTTGACCGATGTTCAAAATAACGAGGTCCGTCGCCAATTGCCATCGAGTTGCTTCTAGTACGACGTTAATAAAGACTGAACTAAACATATATTATTCACACTTCAATATTGCGTGTATTGCAATACTGTATTTAAAATATACTCTTGACTTTTACTCTGAACTTATTAGGAAAAAGGGTTTCAATTTTAATAATACAAATGTTAATAATTTGATAGAGTGTAATATAAATAAAAATATTTTCCAATACGCATGGAAAAATATTTCTTTTTCTGTTGTATAAATCAAATATTTTATGAGAGGAAAAAAAATGCCTTTGACTAATATAGCTGTGAAATTATTTCCCTGAAAAATTCTGAAAGTTATATACATGCATACACACGCACGCACGCACGCACGCACACGCACGCACACACACGCGCGCGGGCATATATATATATTAGATCTACCAGAAAATTTTGTCCGTTTGATACATTTTCCATACACTTACTAATATTTATTGTACAATATAATTTCCGTCGTTACTAGAATTGGTCTATAAATATTCGAGAAGTATACTATATGAGTTAAGTGAGAAAGAATTGCTTAATCAAGTCGTTATATGCTCATCTCTGCTTGCACAGAACAAAATCGAATCCTTTTTAAGTCCGGATGATTAGCTGGTGATGTAAAATGGATTTGCTACGAAAACACCGTAAAGAAAAGAGATTAATATAAGCTCAGACAGCCTATCCAATCCACCTAAGCCGAGCGTGAGACTGAATAAGAGGATTCTGTGTAAGAATGGGACGTCCAAGAACCAATACATTACGAGCTTTTAAAATCTAACAAAAAGCTCAATTCGGAGAGACTGTAAACAAATGGATGATTTTAACAAAGCATTCAGAGAAAAGAGGCCGGCGATGTTTAATAGGAAGGACATTATACTACGTCATGATAATGCCAGGCCACATGATGCTTTAGTGATTCGTCATAAAATCGCAATGCTAGGCTGGAAAATTCAGTCGCATCCACCCTTTTCCTTGGATCTAACACCCTCTGATTATCCTCTGTTTTCTCTCTGCGAAATATTTTTGTAGGAAAAAAATATTCAAAATGTCAGCCAACTACAGCTTGAGATTTTCGCAACTGAAGACAAGGGATTTCTCAAAAATGGTATTTACAAATAACCATCAGGCAAGAGGTTATTAGCTACGACGGAAATTATATAATGTGCAATAAATATTGTTAAAGATAAGAAAAATGTAAATGGACAAAACTTTCTGGTAGACATAATATTATATATATATTCGAAATGAAAAAAAAAAATTTAAATTTAGAAATGCAAAGATTGCAAGATAGTTTTTGAAATTTCTCAATCATTCACGAGTTCACTGTTATTCATGCCATATGCCGTGCTATCAAAATGTTTCGAACTAAAAACTGTCAAAGGTGTTTTAAGCTATCGCGGCTATTATTTAAGGGGGACTTAGTACCTTTGCACCTTCAAAAGTTCGATTTTTCAAATTTGATTTTAAAAAATAGTACTGAATGTTAGGAGCATTTTAAAACAAACCGCGTCAATATCCGACAATTATTACGTCCTGTGCGACAAAAAATGTAAATGTCTAAAGTGGCTTGTTCTATGTAATGCAATGTAAACAAACCTCTTTTTCTCAGTTTGCTATTTTCGCACTTTCCCACAGGATTAAAAAAAATCTTTTGCATGCAGAGCTTTAAAATTTTACATGAGTGTTGTACTTGTAAATTTTTATTCTGTGAACCTCAATTTTGTTAATAGGATGATTAGATTTTATTTTATAACATGATACATGAAAAAAAAAAGTTACTAAATACAAACTTGATAACTTTTTTAATTTTTCAATGTTTTTTAATGTAAGGTAAATTTAAAATTTGAAGTTTACAGAATAAGGTCATTATTTAGCTTTAATTTGGTATAAGAATTATGGTTTTACTGTACATCTTTCAAAAGTTATCTTGTGGGTAACGTAAAGTAAGCTAATTTATTTTTCAAATTTTTGTATGCATATTTCATGTACAAGAAAATATATTAATTTAATAGCAAAACTTGACCCGATATTTTAAACTATGCACTTTATTACACAAATTGGCAAAGTTTCATACTGAAATGAGCAAAAATTGTTGTTTTATGAAGAATTGAAAAAAGTTTGTCAAAATGTTCTACTTTTGATTTCGAAAGGTACTAAGTCCCCTTAAGGACCAGGCATGTTTAGACTTTTTACTATTATTTAATTTTGTTCATCCTGTGACATATCCAGAAAAAAAATTTTCATAAGCATTATTTTAAAAAAAATGTTATTTTTAGGAAAGTTTTTCAAATACTTATTGCAAAATTTAGAATTAAGCGTGTAAAAGATAAAATGTTGACAGACTGCTTGCCTTTCTCTCACTACAAAACAAAACGAAAAAAAAATATTAAAAAATTATCGACATAGTCAAGTTTTTCTAGACAGGGTCCAGTATTAAATCTTGGAAAAAAATTTAACAAAAAAAGATACTCGAATGCACACAATAATGGTACCAATTGCATAAAAGATCAGCAGACGTTTGAAAATGCAAGCTTTCTGCTATACAGACACTTTTGTCCAATAGTTATTTGTCACGGTAATTTTACAGTCGGATAACTTTTAGCCAGTTTCTCAAATTTAAGTAGAGAAAATTGTCAGAAACTATCTGAATAAACCTGAACAAAAGCAAGAATAGATAGGTCACCATGCACTACAATGAGTCATTTCGAAATACACTTTTCAGTTTATTTGAGATTCCGCTACCTCATTGAAATGATGTGAATAACATGTAGCAATTAAGTACTTTTATTTAGTTTCTTGTATAATTATACGCAAGCTACAGCATGTAATTAAGTTTTTCCTCACTTCTGTTATGACAAAGAGAAAGTCTTCTGTAGCGTATCTTCTGTGTACAGAGTCAATTTTTCACTTCAATGAAGACAAACAATTGAGAGCACAATTATAAGAAAAGACTAAATTACTGCTTATAATAAAAGGATCAGAGGAGTTAAGGAAAAATTCAATGAAACCAGTCACGCTTGAGCATTATTAATTCAATGATATTTCTTCCCTTTGAGAGATTGTACCAGAATGCTGCACACGTGTTACATAGAAATTTTGAATTGATTCCTTCGCCTTGAATTGTATTTTAGAATAATTTTGGAAAATGCTTTTACTTAAAACTATTATTAAGGAGAAGGTGATAAAATTTATAGGAATGTAAAGGTGTTTTAAAGCATTATAAAATTGGGCAGCATCATGTGTTGTTTGAAAATATTACACGTGTAGCTATTAAGTAACTAACCTATTACGAGATTTATTTAATATTTAGGATTTCGAATTATGTTTAGTTTTTGGGTTTCTGTTATTACTTATTGGAGTTTATACTATTTTCAACTCTTACTACATTATATAATATTTTAAATTTATATAAATAGCATTTTTAAAATCTCATATTTAACTTGCTGTGTTCATATGCGTGTCTTTGAAGTTCAAAATTTGTATTCGAATTTTAACCCACTTCCTATCATTCGATCAAGTTGAAATTTCACATACTCGCATAACTCCGATGACAATAAAATACTTAAGTATGTGGTCAAGTGGTGACGGATTTAGTGAGGCCTGGGGGCCCGATCTGGTACTTAACTACGTTTAATTGAGTTGAAATTTGGCGCACACCTATATCTCACGTAACTGCGCCTTTAGTCTTAAATTTACAAACTAAAAAGAATTAAATAAATTTAAGCAAAAAGCCTTTTTAACTCAGCTTTTATTTAAAAATCTTTAATAAACAATGAAGGTTTTATTAATTGCCTTTCCATAATTGTAATTGATTGTTGATTGACGTCGCACTCAGAAGTAACATGAAACCTATTGGAGACGCACCTCGAAATTTCGATTATCGGTAAGTGGTGAGGATGACATTTGAGTTAGCGCCTCGCTCTCCAAACTTCCACACCGCACAGTGGATTTGGAGCCTCGTCATATTTAATCTGCATCAGCCCCGCTACACAACGAGCCCTTAGTGACATCAGGACTGGAACGTACGAAAGAGAGAGACAAAAAGAACACCGGCCACAAATTCGCAACCATAACCAATAAGCTAATGTTGCCACATTTTTAAATGGAAACCATTTCATTCTAACATTTTGTAACATCAGTTTGGTGCCGCTGGAGAGAGATGTCCCCTCTTGCCCCCCGCCCTAGCTACAGCACTGCTTATGGATAAATGGGCTTTCTCTTGAGATTTAGAAATGTAGTGATTCCTTAAAAAGTTAACTAAAAGAGTATTGATAAAGTTTCGTCCTGGTATAATTCCTTTTCCTTAGCTTAAGTATAGACACTCCACGGGAGTTTCAGATCATTTTCCATAAACCTGTAATGACCTTCTGTAAAGTTGAACACCTGTTAACATGTTATGAAGGGTTTTATTGTGCATTTCGGTTTTTCTGTTGTATTTAACTCTTATATATTAGTTCATTTTACATCACCTGTTGTATCTGATTGTTCTTGTAAATTTCTATATAACCGAACTAAGTATTTTTAAAGGATATAGAACAGCTTTTGTACAATGTCCATATTGTTTTTAATTCTCTTTAGCTCGCTTGTTGGTGTTAATCATCATATTTGAAACTAGTTCATTTTAGAGAGAGAGAGAAGATTACGGGTGATGGAATTTAAAATTTTAGTCCAGCTTTGAAAATACCATTTTTACTATTGCACCATTTTTATGATCCTCTGCGGTATGAGAAAACATTGAAACTATATCTTGATCGTTATGAATAACCTCCTGTTTGAAATTCATAAGGATCATTATAAAATAAATAGGGAGGGATTTGTTTCGACGCCTACACACAAGACTAATTCTGCTTTTCAAAAAAAATATATCGAAAGTTCATCAGATTCTTATTTTACTGATTGTGCTTCAGCGATGGCTGGTGTCGCTACTTTAACCTCAACTTAACATTGAATATCTCTTGCTGGAGCCACCGGAAGGTTGGGTCAACTTCTGCCGAGCTTAGTACGCTTCAGGAAGATAGTCTGCGTGAGGCAACAAGGCAATTGTGTGTCACTCACGTCACGTCACAGGAGGGAACATTTGAGGTGGACACGTCAATATGTCCACTGGACGGCTAATCTATGAAGACCTGTTCTTTTCACGGATGAATCCAGTTTCGCTTCCAAAGCGATAGTAGGCATTGTTTGATTTGGAGAGAACAGGGAACACATTATCATCCATCAGGCTTCCGCGAAAAAGATACACACAGAGGAGGCAGTGTCTGCGTTTGGGACGATATCTCTTTGGGTGGACGCGCAGACTTTCTACTTGGACTTTGGATGTCTTTCCACGAGTAGCCATGAATGCTTACGTCTATAGAGATTATATCCTTGATGCTTATGTATATGTCCTGTATATGGAAAAAGATAACGATTTTCATATGCAGGACGACAGCGCAGGTCCGCACAGGGCACTACATCGTGGAATATTATCTTCATAACCAAATAATTTAGTGAATGGAATGGCCAGCTCGATCCCGAACTTGAATCCCATCGAGCATGTTCGGAATACTTTAGGAAGACGTGTTACTGCTCTCAATATACCTCCTCAGACTCTTGCCACGCTTACAACTGCATTGCAAGAATAATGGCTTTTACTTTCCAGTGAACTCATAGATCCCATAATTGACAGTATCACTTATCACTGTATGTGCTGTATTGCTTCTAGGGGTAATCATAATCCACATTTAAAGCACTTTTCCTATACCAAACTAACACATTCAATTTGTTAGTTTTATACACGTGCTAATTTCTGAAACACATAATGTAATATATTGTTGGTATTTTATTTCCATGTTATTTTATACCTTATTATGTGTTGTATACTGTGGCTCAGTTTCATTACATTCCAGATATAACTTTTTGAGTAATCGCTATTTTCGTGATTTTTCCTTAATTTATGGAAAGCATTGTTGTTTAAAGAAATAGTTTGAAGAAAATATTATTCAAACATTACAGAGCAACCCAGCCTACGGCTGTGAATTGTAAATTAAAAAAATAATAATAAACGTTCTGCAACGTCGAGAACATGCTTGGTATTTCTGTTAAAATACAAATTCGAGTGTGTGTTTTGTTCTCCTCAATTAAGGACAGCAATTCCAAGAATAATAAAACATTTAATATGCTTCTCAATGTATTCAAGAACTTCAAGTGTTCAGTAGCAGATAAATATATTCACGCATTCCGAAGGTTGCACTTTTTTATTTATTAACCTTGAGAGATAACAAGGCGATCTTCGCAAACAAAATGAAGAGCTTTCCTTTCAGAATGCAAGCGTTTTGGAACGGGAAATAACACCTATGCCTAAGAAAAGCTTGGTAGCACTTTATTTATGAGGACTTGACATCATGTGGGTTAAACATACACACGTCAGGCTAAGAATACATCCTTCCGTTTTACGAGTTTCAAGTATTAAAATTTCTAATAACTATGCAGATTTCAGATAAACACGTAACTCTGACCTTAACATACACAAAGTCGAATTGTTTGTAATCGCAATGCACAACGATAAAGATTTCCAGAAAATCATCGCTTGTAATCATTATAAAAGTTAAATGAGTTTCCTCTGCTGTATATGATTTTGATTAGCTTACTTTTTCCTGATATGGCCAAAAATATTCTTGACTAATATAAGAATTTATTTCCTATTCAACCATAATTTTTGCTCGTAGAGCAATTTTTTCCCATCGTCTAGAATCTTTTATTTTGCAAAGATATTTTTAGAAATCAAATATATGCTGATCTTCTGAAGGAAAAAAAAAAGGTTATCATAGAAAAGTCAGTGTGCTTGCAAGTTACTAAACATCAAAAGTGTTTCTTTGAAAAAAAAAAAAAAAGGAAGAAAGACAGATGTGCTATTCTATTTTTAGAAAGCTATTCTAAGAAAAAATTGATTGTTTTTTCAAATTTTTTTCTAGTAAAAAAATTCATTCAGTTTTTATTTCAAGTCTTATAACATATCTCTTCCGTTTTAACTAAACAAATCTAATTAGATTGTTTAATTTGAATTGAAACTTTCTTCAGCAAATATTATTCTGTAAGATTAAAATAGTATCATTCAGATGAAGAACTAATTTTTGTTCATTTAAATTTGTTCATCATTACTCATTTGAAGATGGTAAATACTTAACTATTGATAATTAATTGCCTTAATTTTTTCTTCAGTACTTGAGTGGAATACATCAATTATTTCTGATACATTATTTGTATAATTGTAGTTTGTTTTCCTTGTAAATTTACTATCCCATACTGTTTCATGCATATTTTCCATATTAAATCTTTGATTATAAAAAAAATTTCGACTTTCCTACTCAGTATTAAAATTTGGTAAAATTTATGTTCCTAATGAAGCACACAGCTAAAAACGAGTGATTTTTAATACTCTTTTTCTTTCAAGATGGTCGATCACAGCAATCGTTAAACACATCCGATGTGTTGAAGGAGATAAATGGCGCAAGAGCCATATAGGGATATGCTGCTCCAAACAAAGTAAAACTGTAATCTAGACGTTTAAGAAATATAAAATATGGGGTTGCAAGAATGATGGTCGAAAATAGCGAAGCAATCTCTAGGGTATCACGGGGGAGCGTCACCTGTGTTTATCAACGACAATAAACCTCATGGGAAAGAAAAGGATTACCGAGGTACTTCTGAGTCATGATGCCTAAAGAAGAAGGTTAAGTTCCAGAATGATCCCCAAACCCGAAGTTAATTACATCAAACAATAGAAATTAAATCGCGTATCTCCACAAATATGATGCGACTACTAATCACCTCCCAATGATACGATCCTTACAGTGTTAAAGAATTCTGTCTGTGCATAATTAATGCGATTTTGAAGGACACATTTTGTTCCTAAACTATAAAAAAAGTTTCCTTGTTTTTTGGAAACATAACAATTATTAGTTGGAGATAATTTCTTCATCTATTTAATATTAATCTACTATTCTGTCTTTTGTATTTTGATTTAATATAAAATATCGAAGAGAAATTAGAGCAAAAAAATTACATCAATTCAAGCGAGGGAGAAAAAAAAGAACTAACACACAAACATAAAATTGAATTAATATAGTTTTTTAATGAATTAATAAAGTCTTATATAAAAGAAAATGTGAAGAAACATTGAGAGGAAAATGTTTATTATGAGATGAAGTGAATGAAAAAAGGGATAAATACAAAAGATTATATATGAAGAATCTTTAATATTCTGAAGTAATTAGAATGTGATCTAATTTTTTCGGCAGTCCTATAAACAACAGTTGCACTGTGTTACAACAAAATTGAAAAAACGCATCTGTTTTATTATCATTTTGTGTATAGTGAAAGAGATAACGTATAGAAGTATGAAAAAAGATTATGATTAAAAAAGAATAATTATATACATATAGAGATTATTTTTTATTCTATTAATAAAAGCAAGGGAAAGATAATCTGCTCTCAAACATAAATCTGTGTATAAAGACATAAGTACTTTAATCTTAAATTGATATTATAAGATGAAGTTTATAAGTGATTGTACTATACTGTGAATCTCATTAATTGATACTAATTTGAAGAAAAAAAAAAAGAATTAATGAAAAATCCAAAAGAGAGATAAGTCACTCATTCTTAAACGCTGATTTATAAAATTCTTAGGAGAATATAAGATTTCAGTTTCCCGAAAGTATCAATGAGAAGTCTTTTAAGAATACCTTAATGAAAATGAATCGTTTACTCAAACTAAGATGAAACTCTTTTTAGAACAATTCTATTTTCAGCCTAATTACAAGGAACGTACATTAAGGGAAGTCTTGGGAGAGTTAAGTCTCCCTGTCATATTCTGCTTGTAAATCAGTAACTGCTATGTGTGAGTAGATTTCACGTGTTAAGTAGATAAGTTTTTTTTTTATATGTATCTTTCTCGTCTCGCCAGTTATCGAAAGAACAGTCAAAAAACGAATAAAATACGATATCCACTTTCTATATAAGGAAATTAGAGGATCCATTGGAATAATTTGTCAAGGTAAATAAGATAACAGCAAGATTACTAAGTATATATATATATATATATATATATAAGGGATATCTCAAAGTTTTTATTATTACTAAAAATAACTAAGATATATCTGAATAAGATTTATTTTGTTACTAATTAATCCTTATGTATATTATATGTTGTAAATTACAACTATTAATATTGATTTTTTTTTAGAGGAAGCTGAAGATTGAAGTAACTCGCAGTATCGTAAAGTTTAAATTATTACGAATATACCGAGGTATCGTAATGTTTTAATCATTTTATTGGAGAATTGTAAATTTTAATTATTTATGAAAATTGTGGCTGCAGAAATTTTTTATTAATTATTCTTAAGATTTCCCTACATAGTCACCATCCAGAATTATATGTTTCTCCTAACATTTCTTGACCTTTCGAAGATCGACATTGCAGAACTCTTACTTCTTCATACTGCGGGTTGCTTCGATAAATGGCTTTCTGAAACCAAACAAACAACAATACCTGAAACTTGAAACATTACATACATAAGGATCAATTAATAAGCAGAGTAAATCTTATCTAGATATTTAGGCGATTTCTTAGTACTAATTAAAACTTTACGATACCCCTCGTATACGTAGAACGAAACGCTATTACTTTTTAAAAAAAGAGATTTCCTTTAAGGACCATTTGATTAGAGATACAAAATTTATATTATTTACATTAAAATTTATATTATTATATTATTTACAATCCATTTCCAAAATAATAGACGTTAAATTTTCTCTCGTAGTATATCGATGATCGAGTGTTACATTTTTTCTATTCTAATAGATAGAATATGATTGAAAAATTATTATTTGACATTTCTTATACTAATTTCTTTTTATTTATTGATTGATTGATGAGGAATGGGGAGCAACAAAAGTTATCCCTTTTTTAAAAGTAATTTTCCTTTGATCAATAAATGTATATCAAAGTATTTCATCCACTGCAAACAAAAACTAAACATTCTTTTATTCGACACTGCTTTCTCCAAAAGTTCTCTGAAGTTGATAGTGCACCAGGAATCAGTTTGGAATGTATTCGAGATATCACTTCTCTATAAAATGTGTAATTCACAAAAGTTAACAAAATGAGTTCCAGATCATTAATTCTGCTGCAAGTGGTACAAACTAGGTTATCCTGTAAATTTAATTTGTTTAATAGACAGGGGTTATTCGAATTCTACTGAAAATCTGGACTCCCAGAATCTGCTTTCTTCTGTTTATAGTTCAGTTAGATATAATATCAATGGTCGGTATCTTCCCTAAAATTTCGAAGTGTTTACTACAGTAAGATTTTCCATTAATTTTTTTTTTCTATTCTGTTTTGATAGTTGTATGTAAAGGCTACCCAGTCAAAATTTACATGAAATTCCGTTACTGCTCTTGTAATGTTATCCGTTTGTTCATTCGAAAAAAAATTTTAGTGACCTGGAATTCAATGAAACACCAACTGCATATTACAGTGGGAATGTATGAGGATATTAGGGCCAGTCTATAGAGGACTTGATTGAGAAGTTTTATAATGCACAGAAAAAATGTATTTTTATAAGAACAGTTTTTTTTAAAAAAAACTTATTTTAAAGATATGAAGCGCTTTTAGGGCGCCTATTTCAGTATTTTTTCAAATCTTCTATTAAAAATCCTCATAGAATTAAATTATACTTGTCATTAAATCTTCTATTAAAAATCCTAATAGAATTAAATTATACTTGTCATTAAATCTTCTATTAAAAATCCTAATAGAATTAAATTATACTTGTCATTAAATCTTCTACCTTTTAAGATAAAAAAAAAGGAAGGAAGAAATGATCGTTGGAGAAAGAATAGAGTTTGCCTCAAACATAGTATATAATGTAACAAGTCAATTAAAAAGTCTCCAGCCTGACATATAAATGGCGCTACTAGAATTAAATCCATATGTTTTTTAGTTAGCCCTAACCCTCAAAAGATGCGTGTATAAATTTGACAGCTGTCGGATCATTAGTTTGTGAATTATAGCATTTTGAGTGAAGCAACTGTTGTTATTGTGAAAAAAATGGATAAAAAGGAATTTCGCGTGTTGATAAAATATTGCTTTTTGAAGGGAAAAAATACAGTTGAAGCAAACACTTGGCTTGATGCCGAGTTTCCGGACACTGCCCAAGGAAAATCAACCATCAAGGATTGGTATGCTAAGTTTAGACGTGGTGAAATGAGCACCGAAGACGGTGGACGCCCAAAAGAGGTTGTTACCGACGAAAACATTAAAAAAATCCACAAAATGATTTTGAATGACCGTCAATTGAAATTGAATGAAATAGCAGACACTCTAAAAATATCAACTGAACGTGTACATCATATCATTCACGAATATTTGGGTATGAGAAAGCTCTGTGCAAAGTCGGTGCCGCGCGAGCTCACTTTTGACCAAAAACAACGACGAGTTGAGGATTCGGAGCAGTGTTTGAAGATGATCAAGCGTAATAAACCCGAGTTTTTGCTTCGATATGTGACAATGGATGAAACATGGTTCATCATTTCACTCCGAAGTCCAATCGACAGTCATCCGAGTGGACTGCACACGATGAACTCGCTTCAAAGCGTGGGAAAACGCAACAGTCGGCTGGCAAGGTTATGACGTCTGTATTTTGGGATGCGTATGGAATAATTTTCATTGACTACCTCGAAAAAGGAAGGACCATCAACAGCGACTATTGCATAGTGTTATTGGACCGTTTGAAGGACGAAATCGCCGAAAAACGGCCGCATTTGAAGAAAAAGAAGGTGCTGCCTCACCAAGACAATGCACCGTGTCACAAGTCAGTGAAAACGATGGCAAAAATCCATTAATTGGGCTTCGAATTGCTTCCTCATCCACCGTATTCTCCAGATCTGGCCCCCAGCGACTATTTCCTGTTCTCAGATCTCAAAAGAATGCTCGCTGGGAAGAAATTTTCTTCGAATGAAGAGGTGATCGCCGAAACTGAGGCCTATTTTGAAGCAAAGGACAAATCGTACTACAAAAATGGTATCGAAAAGTTGGAAGGTCGCTATAATCAGTGTATCATCCTTGAAGGGAATTATGTTGAATAAAAAAAACCTAATTTTGCAAAAAAAAATGTATTTTACTATGGTAGGCAGGGGACTTTTCAATTGACCTGTTATACATAGGATTATGTGTATATAAATTATTTCTACACACATTATTTTCTCGGAAAAACTGAATATGAGCATTGCAACTATAGAATAGGGTTTGTTTTTGTTTAGTTAAGTGAATTTATGTAACCTTATATTCAGAAAAAATTAGCTATAAATGACAGAAAATATCGTAATTCTGGAATTATTTTCTTTAATTTGAAATAAACTATTGAAAACCTTCCATTAAGTAATTAAATACACTTTTCCCATAGATTATGTACTTGATGTAAATCATATTCATTAGAATGGAATATGGAAGTAAAAAATAACTTTATTTTTTTTTCAATTATAACTTCTTATGGTCAAAAATTTTCAATAAAACCACTGTGGGGCTACATTTTCTGTAATAAATATATTCACGTTCAGATTTGGCTCTTCAAAAAAAAAATAATAAGAATAAATTAAATAGTATTTTTAATTGGAAAAAATATATACAATAGATTATTTTCAATTTTTAAAATATTCTCGTGTCTATGAAATCACCTTCAAAAAATAAAGCAGTAAATTAATTAACTCCAAGTGGTTTTCACAAACGCAAATAGAATATTACTCATCGGCTTTGAAGTAATTAAGATAACTGAAAATCTTCCGAGCCAAAAATATTGAATAAATATTAAATTTCTCAGATAAGTACATACATAGAATTTATTCAATCAGAAATAATATCTACAACTATTTGTCTTCAGAAAGTCCGCATAGTAAAGAAAAAGTCCTCGTGTAATGCTTATTGCATTAATTTAAAGGTCCTCTCTTTTTTTCTTCAAGTCACTTAAAATAAATTCTGTTGTGACGCCTGTGGAAACGCGTCACATCCGGCTGTATGAAGTTTGTTGCTTTAGGACTACAGCACCTAAATGACAAGGTGAAAATCCTAAGAACGTAAAGTAGTCAAGGTCTCTTCCGGTGACACTGATGGTGAAGAGCTAATTGCTGCTGACGCTTCCACGTTGAAATCCGAACACAAACATTTGGGAATTTCGTTTCCTGTATTTTCATTGCGTAGCTAATCTTTTTCGGGTGTTCCGAAATCCTATAATTTTTATTACTATGCTTGCTTTATATATATATATATATATATTCTTCTTTTTGTATTTTCCAAAAAATTTTAAGTTTTTTTAAAAAAATTCCAAATTTTTTGATATTTTGTTTTTTCTACTCTTCTGATCTTTTCTACTCGCTCTCTCTCGAATCTTTCTTAACCTACTTTAATCTTATCTTATAACAAAACAATAAAGTCTTAGCTTACCAATTCACTCGTACCAATTGAGAAACTTCTCGATTATAGCAGATTCGACTCTTAATATTCTAATTAGAAGTCCCTTCCAACAAATTCTAATATCAACTATTAATTACAATAATACACTCCAATTTACAAGCATCCATCAGCTTGTTGTTATAATCTATGCGTGTGTCCTCCCTTCTCTTTCCTTTTTTTTCAGTTCTTTTCCTCTTATATATCACTATCCCTAACTCAATTCATTACACTGCTCATCTTTATCTAATTTACCTGATCACGTTTCATTTGATTGACAAGGAGTTGTAATTTTATGCAATTCAAATTTCAAAAGACCAGAGATTAGTGAAGAGAAAACTGCGAATAGCCCAACGACACAATTATGCATTTGGCCTTTTTCTTCTTTTTTTCAGAACATTTGAAGTGGCATCACGGAGCACCGGGGACCACGATTTTAAAACTACTGCTTTAGAAAACTAATCCAATAGGTTTCGGCTTCAGCTCTTGTACTTCCGAAAGACGTTTTTTACATTCACGTTCAATCTGTCGAGGCACAAAATCTTAACGTTAGTGTGGCATGGGTGTGGTGAGAATTAGAGTACTTGTTACTTAACCGTGGCTAAAAAGTTACAAGATTCCTTTGCCAATAGCCTTTGTTCAGCTTCAAATGCACCATTCATTCAGTCGGTTAGAAGACTAATCAACGAGTTTCAAAATTCTGTGGTTTTCCCTGCATTATTCACTTTTAATTTCTGGTGGGAAATGAGGGGGGGAAAGAATATTTCAATCAATTATTGATAAATGTGTAACTTCATTGATCAGATTTTGTAACTTTATTGCTTTGATACTGTAACTTCATTGATTTAATTTTGTAACTCCTTTGATTTTTATTCTAACGTCATTGATTTTTGTTTGTTACTTCATTGATTTTATTTTAAATAATTTTGTTGTAACTTTTGATTTGTAATTTGTCCTTCATTTCATCTAGTATATTTTGTTTGTTTTACTTACTTCTATAAGCTCTGTGTGATCTTGTGGTGCATGAGAATTATTTTATTTGTTTTTCAATTAAAAGAAAACGTGTGTGTCCTTTAAGGCTTCGGTAATAGATAAATTTTTGAATAATTTACTCTACGAAGAAATTTCGAATACTGACAATATCGATTTTATACACACACACACACACACACACATATATATATATATATATATGTGTGTGTGTGTGTTAGAATTTCTTCTGTGACTGTAAAAGTACGTAATTTGAAATCTTCTTGTACTTTTTGAAATCGAATCGAGAATCTCCTGAAATCCATCTAGGATTTTACCAGTCACAAATATTAAATTTATCTACGATAATTTTCATAATAAAAATGTAAATTAATTGTCATTGTTGTTGTCCTCTTTTTTTTCAATTCCTAAGGAATTTTGGTCATATATTTGAGAAATCTATTCATTCAGCCATTATGCATAATATGTATGTCTAGTTAATCATGAGAAGTTTAGCGGAATTCACAGAGTAAACATGAAGTTAATATGTAAAAATGTGCAAATGTTTTGATGCATTTTGTTTGATTGTACATTATCTCTCTCTATATCTTAAATATTTTCGGTATTTTTGTCACACCGTGTCTTACTCTCGTACACATATATAATATTTTAATTCAAAGGCTCACCCATTCGTATGTGCTCCTTGTATCACTAGATGGGTTTTTTTTGTTTCGTTTTGAATTATAGATATGTTCAAAAAATAACTCTTACTGTAAATTGAATTCCAAAATTTTTTTATTTTTTGTATATATGTATGCATTCTTTGTAACAAAAGACAAATGAGCAGGTATAAACAGAATCCACTTTTTGTAAGTTTAATCTAAGTTTTGTTTTTAAAGCAAAATGAGTTTTTTAAATATTTCTAAGATAAGACGGAATTAATGATGCTGAGAAATGTTACCCATTGTGAAGCAAAAAAAAATCAAAAAGCAACGTGATTAAAAAAAGAACTCGCGCAATATTTCATCGCTAACTTCATTCGTATCCCTCCTTGTTCAAAAGCTGATAAGATAAACATTAAAAAAATTGAGACTGCAATTTGTTTTGAAAGATGCTTTTTTTACAAGAAGTCTCTGGATTAACTAACTCCAACGTGTGCTTAAAAATTTATTCGAATCATTTATACTTTCAGATCGTAGAATATAAAAGAAAGAAGGTAAAGATTAGTTTCCTTTTACAAGTACGTAATGATTAAATGAAATATAAGTGTGGAATTACACTGGTGTTCTTAAGTTAAGCATAATTGGTATTATGTGATTCATGATAGAAATATAAGTCAAAACGCGGGGGGAACGAGATATACGAAAGTGAAATAGTTATAAAATAAGAAAACATTGCGAAAAAACGATAATAATCACTTTTATTGTACAAAGAATCAATTTGGACATAAGAGGAGTTCACTATTTAGTGAAAGACAAATAAAATAAAAAGGGGATTTTAAAGATTAATAAGGTGTGTAGTCACCTTTGACAGCCAGGCACGCTGCACAACGATTTCCCATACTAGTTATGACACTGTGGATGAGTTGTGGGTTCAGAGTTCCAAACGTCACGAAAAATGCTTTCCAGATCTGGAACGGACCTTGGTGGGTTTAGAAGTGCTTCAAGTTGTCTCCCAAATGCATTGCATATATGCTCGATAGAATTCAGATCAAGTGAGTGAGCAGCACTCGACATGTATTGTATATTTTCCGTTTCAATGAAGTCGTAGATCGGGCTCGCACTCTGACAAAGCGAGTTATTATCCATAAATATGAAGTCAGGACTGACAACACCTCGAAACAGAAGAACGTAAGTTTTATAAACTTCATCTCTGTATCTTTTAGCAGTCACAGACCCCGTCTCAAAGATATGGAAGTCTGTTCAGCCGTCCGGCATGATGTCTGCCCACCCTTGAAAAAAAAAAACACGATGCGTTTTTGAGATATTTCCTGGGTGAAAACAAGTTCCACGATCTCGCTATACTATTAGCTGATGAGAATCCGCATTCAGACTAAATTAAGATTCGTCACTGAACATCACATTGGCACAATGTCCACTCCAGTACTGATACTGAACGAGAAAGTTTATGCGTAGATGTAAGGGGAATGCAAACTGCTGATCGTCAGACATAGAGACTAACATGACTGAGTCTCCTATAAACAGTTTGTCTAGAAATTCGTTCTTCTGGGGTAGCTGTGATTGCTGAACCCTGTTCTCTGACACAATTGTTCTTCTAACGTCTCGCAGCTATTGCCAGATATCTGTTTTCACGTACAGTTGTGACTCTTGGTTTACCTGGAACTGGTCGTCAGGAAACATTTTCCGCACTTTGAAACCTCTGCCCCAGCCTTGAGATCACACTCTGAGGCACATTCAGAATTCGAGACACTTCGATTTGTTATTGTCCGGATTCAAGTATTTTAACGTTTCTTCCTTTCGCAAACATATCCAATTGTCATCTTGTGCCATCATTCGTTCTGTTAAATCGTTAACAATGCTCCTTTGCACATGGATTGCACAAAACCTGACTGAACTGCTCATACAGAGTGGGCTATTTTATCCGTATTCCGGTATATGCAGATGTTTTGGCCATGCAGAGGTCCATTGAAATATTTTGCATGTAGACAAAGTTTCATCTTCAACAAATAGTTTTCTAAAAGTTATTTCGAACTAATTCACCAATATTTACTCGAATTTTTTCGCATTATACAAATCATGCTTTATTTCAAGTGATTTTACTTTAAATTATGCTTTACTTTAAAGCGTGGTTTTTTTTTATAAAACCATTGAGAGAGGAAATTCTCACTAGGATGATTTGGCCGGAGACAGTATCATTTTTCCATACTCTGGGACAGTGATTTGTAATCTTTTTGTAGTCAGGAACATTAAACTCTGACTTTTTTTATTTTTATTTTTGTGCTGAACACATACAATACAATGTAAGCTTTAAAGCTCTAACCTTTTTGAAATCAAGGACGTAATGAAAAAACAACTGGCCGCCCTTAGTTTTAAGTGTCACTTTTATAAAAGAAAAAAAAAATACTGATATTGATTGATGCAAACTTATTTATTTAAAAACAACTTAAAAGTGCAATACTTAAAAAAAAAAAATTGAACTTAATACAATATATAAATGTTGCAGATTTCAGTAATTGAGCGATGAATATAAATGATAAATCCTTCCGGGTCTCTTCTTCAGAATTTACCAGGCTCTTGTGTTTATCTGTTTTAATATAAACCATCGTTGAAAATCCTGCCCCACAAAGAAATATATGACGTAGAAAATAATAATGTGCTTACTGTTCTTTATGTTAGACCCAGTTATTCATCTGTAACAAATATCTAGAATAATTCCGATCAGGCCCTTCCTTTGACAATCATTGTGGCGTTACTTGCTTGGCTTTTCTATATCACTTGAAAATAGAAGGAGCGTTACGACCCCAGTGTGTCAAGACCACAGAGTACTGTGAATACCCAGTGTGGTAAGATTGCTTACGCCTAGAGATGGCGCTGTTATCCTTCTATAAAAGTACGCTAAAAAGTATTTGTTCATAGTGTATATAGAAAGAGTTGAATAGAATTGATGTCTGTCAATTTGATGTCTCTTAATTTTAATGTTGAGTTTGGAGTTAATGTCCTTCCCCCTAATAATAAATTGGTTCGCGTTAACATTGAGGAGATATAGTAAAGTTTTAATTATTACTAAGAAATAACTCAAAATATTTGGATAAAATTTATTCTGCTTATTAATACATCCTTACGTACATAATGTTTTTAACTACAGATATTAATGTTGATTTACTTAATTTTAATGTTATTAAAAATCTTAATTAATTGTTATCAAGGAGTATCATAAAGTTTTTTAATTTTCACTAAAAGATAATCGAAATAGAAACTTAATTTTTATTCGTTATTTTCAAGAATTTTCTATACATAGTCACCATCCAGGATTATAAATCTCTCCCAGTATTTTTTAACCTTTCATAGGCCGTCATTGTAGAACTCAGCAGATTGAACTCTATCTTTTCCATACTGTAGGCTGCTTCAGTATATCATTTCCTGAACCCAAATAAACTAGCATGGATAGTTGTTATTCACAATATTATGTACGTAAGGATCATCTCATATACACAACAAATTTTATCCAGATATCTGGGTTATTTCTTGGTAATAATTAAAGTTTAACAATATCCTCTCGTATGGTGTCATTTTTCTTAACAATTATGTGAGCAATAAGAGCTTACTATATCCCATTTATCACTAAAGGGTTTAAAAGATTACATTTCCATACAAAAATTATTTTACTTTGTATTGATTTTTCTTTTGCAATAATTTTTAAATGTGCATTTCATTTTTTTCCGGAACATTTGAAGTGACTTCACGGAGTACTAGTGCTCCACAAACCACGGATTTAGAACCACGGCTAATGAAGCGTAAGAAAGGACAAAATGCATCTTACAATTTAGATCTTTGGTCAAAAATGATGTCACTGATAGTTTTGATGACGAATGACAAGGAAAGTAATCTGATCATTTAATTCACCAATATGAAGTAAAAACACATTTCGCACACACACAATTAATTCCCCGATAAAAAATTCCTCCTAACCAATTTTGAGTAAAACTAAATAATAATCACGCTTATTACTAGAAATGTTTTGTTATTACTTTTCGAAATAGGTAATGTAATGAGAGAACGTAGCAAAATGTAAAATGTTACGCAATACAAAAATAAACTATTCTAAATTAAAAATGAGATGAG
Organism: Nephila pilipes; assembly: GCA_019974015.1. NCBI lineage: Eukaryota > Metazoa > Arthropoda > Arachnida > Araneae > Nephilidae > Nephila > Nephila pilipes. Next base: position 1,062,014 of record BMAW01117713.1, on the reverse strand, counting down.
AGTCAAATTATGAAATTTATTGAGTCTCGTATATTTTCGTTTTTGTTGGTATGAATGTATTTCTATTTAGAGTTACCACTTTTTATCTCCTTAACGATCTTTAAGCTTGCATATTGTGAAATGCGTAGCTTAGAACTGAAAAAGTGATTTTTCACATACTCTGGTGAAAGTGATGCAATAAGATAAATTTAAAGAAAATAGAAAATTTACTCTCATAATACATGTTAAGAGTACTTTTAATTTTGAAACATGAAACCAGATTTTCTTTGAATTACTGAAATATAACACAAATTAATGACAATTGCATAAGTAACGTTATGGTATTGTTTCATAATTGTTTGGAAAAAATATTGTGTGGGTTACTTTATCGTCATTAAAGCTATTTTAAATATGAGAGCAATATGGATGTTGTAACAATTGCTTAACTATCATCGTAATCATTTATAATAATGGTAAAAAAAATATGTACGTAACTCAATAATTTTCGTAATTTAAATTTTCCCTTTATTTTAAATTTTCACTTTATTTCAAATTTAGAATAGTTTATTTTCTTTAGAGTTTTTTTGATTGACTATAATTTTCCTATAATTGTATTAATTATTCTAATTCCCTTCCATCTTAAGAAATCTCACGAGTGACTTTCATCATCATTCACATTTCCTCTAATAAGAATAGATGCGCAACTATCGACAATAACTCAATAATTAGCCTGTTATATTTTAGTGGCATTTAATCTAATCCTTTGTAACTCAAAATTTATTATCGAATGTGTTAAAAATATATACTAACATTGTAGATTTATATAACTGTTTTTATGATTTAAATAACGCTAGTTAACGATGCATTAATAATGGTTGAAAGCAAATACCACTTGAAAATAAATAGATTTCAAAATTTAACATTTAAGGTAGAAGAATTGTATTTGATGATATTTTTATCAAAATATGAAAAGTATATTTGTTGAACTTTCAGTATGTTTAATAACTTTGGTAATAATTAATTCAAGCTGTTACATACACTGTTGAGAAGATAAAAACAAATGCTTATATCTATCAAATAAAAATGGCGTTGATAGAGCTGTTACAAAATATTTTCTATTTGAAGCTATTTTATTCTCAATTTTTGTTATTTGTATAACAATCATTGATGAAACTTATACACATAATGTATTTTTCAAATTTTCTTGTAAGTATTCAAATCCATATCAAAAAGACAATCACAAATTTGAAACTCTGTCATTTTGATATTTAGAAGTTCAATATGTTTGTACCCTGTAAAGTACGTTTTCAAATGTCATTCCTTCGCAATAGTTTACGAATAAGTGGTGCAAAAAGACAAAGACAGACGGGAAAGCCGGAAAAGTTTCCACAAGTCTTAGCAATATTTTATGACTTATGCAGGTATAAGACTTCTATCATCTCTATTCATGATAATACAAAACAGTATCCACGTGTCGTTGCGCAATCACAGCTGAAATTACAAAAATACGATTAGGAACTAGTACCGACAAATTATGATTTGCTCCTGGCTTAGCAAAACTATGAGAGATAGTGCAAAAACCTAAGCCTAAAAAGCTACCTCAGCCTGACGATAGACTTAACATTTCCATGATAAAGGTATTAAGAATACACCAAATTCGGAATAATCATTGCTACAATTTTAAAGAAGAAATTTGATTAAAAAACGAAAAAACAAGAAAAGGTAAAGAAATTCACACTTGAAAGTAAACGAGCTTTTGAAACCATAAAATTAAAATAAAGTCGATATAAAAATGTTTTTTAAAATATCAAAATTTATTTGAAAAATAACGCTAAGCTGTTACAACTTTTTTGTTGTAAAATTCATTTAATTCTGTGTTTCTTACTAAATGGAGCAAAAAAAGAAAAACAAGGAAATAAAAGTAAAAGCTTAAAAATAATGATACAAAAAAAAAAAAGGAAAGGAAGGTGAGGAAAAAATAATTGGCATTCTTTCTCTAGAGGTCCTTAATTCGAAATTAAAGAGCGAATTTTAAAAAGACGTGTTATTTATATCTAAATAACAATACATTTTCCATACAGCAACTGCAAGAGATTAAAACTTAATTGACAAGAAATTCATTTCTAGTTATTAGAACTTTGAATTTAGGAGCTCAAAATGAAATGATGTAATAAAATGACTGAATTCAAACAAAAAGTAAAATTAAATGAATGATATTCACAAGATATAATTTTAAAAGTGATCGAAATTGCTTAACAGAAGAAACGATTTTATCAAATGAGAAGGGCAAAAACAATTTCATAAAAAAAAAAAGAAGAAATTTCTCTTCTTTAACACATTATGGTTTCTTCTGTACGAGCAAACAAATCATAGGGAATTAGAAAATCAAATAACTTGACCTCTCATAACTCAAATAACTTGATCTCAAATAACTAACCATTCAATGTCCTATTTTTAATTAGTAAAGCAGAAATTTGACAGAGGTAATACAAAATGCTTATATATAAAGAATAAGAACTTATTCAATCCAGAAATTTAGAAAATGAGTATATTATATCATATAAGTATATTAATCAATATACAAAAAATGCACAATAATCAAAACGTTTGCAAAATTAATAACATTAAAAAAATAACAATAAGTAAAAAAAAACAAAACATAAACCATAAAAAATTAACAAAATTAAAAAAAATTAAAACAGGCGTTACTTGTAAAAATCCTAAGACATTACATAAGAAAACAAAATTTTATATCTACAAAAATATAAAGACAAACAGTAATACAGGAATACACCGAAAATACTTGAATATAATAAAAAATACCATAAAAAATATAAATCTTAAGAATTAAAAAATATTGGGTAGTTAGAAATAAAATAAGAAAAATTGACAACATAGACACATTTATAACATCTATAAGCATTAATGCAAGTTATCAATAAGTCATGTCAAAAGATCTTATTTACTATATATATATATATATATATATATATATATATATATATTTAAAAAAGTAATTGTTGTTTTTTTAGAAGAGGGGGGAGGTGTAGAAAAATACTGAAATAAAAAATAATATTTAAAGCTAAATGTTAGCAAACAATGGAGCATTTTTTCGATACTTTCCAAACGAAAGAAATACTTCATAACTACACGCAGTTGTGGCCATCGTGATTTTGATTTAGTTCTTCCCCTTTTAAATTGCTTGGTAAAGTTCACTCAAATGAAAAGAAAAATAGATTGAATCTAAATTTATTATACGATTTAGTAGAAATAAAAAATTAAACCTTGTTGTAGAATCTGGTAAACATTTCTCCGGATTAAAGACACTTATTTGGAAAAACATCAGTCACTCTGTTTTTAACTTCCTGTGCAATGGAGGGGATGTAATTGAGAATATGAATTGTTATTTTACTTTCTGGAATTAGATCACAGGGAAAATAAATCGACTGTGAATTCTTAAAGTATTTTCAAAAGTATTATCGATCGATCAAACTTTAACATTTTTATTTAATTTATTTATCTTTTACCAAGAATTAAAAAAAAGATTTAATATATTTTTGTTTTAAAATAAGCTGAATAAAATTCAAGGATTACTTCAGAAAAAGTAATGTCGCTAATTTAAATTTGGTTGTACAGATGTACATATACACGCATAGTGTAGCTCTTTAAATTAACATAATAAAATTTTAATTAATCAGTGATAATTTCTGGTCTTATGAAATATCAGAAGTGTTTCTAGTGATTACAGAGTAAAAAAATCTGAATACAAAGTATTTGGCTGATGCTGGGATGCCCAACTTGTTAGCCACATGCGGCTCAGAGAACGTATCAATATGGTCCAAGAAGGGAGTGTGGAGCAAAAAAGAAATATCAATAATCACAGCAAGAAAATATAAAGCTATGATATTAATTTTAGAATCTTTGTGACAAAACCACCTCTTTTGAGTCAAATCTTTGCTAAAATGGGTTTGAAAAAAAAAACGCTAAGCTGTTGCAACTATTTTTTTAAAATTCATTTAATTCTTTATTTCCTTCTAATTAGGAAAAAAAGACCAACAAGAAAATAAGAACAAAAGCTTAAAAAAGTATCGGAAAAAGGAAGGCGAGGAAAAAATAACTGACATTCTTTCTTTGCAGGTCCTTAATTCGAAATTAAAGAACGAATTTTCAGAATACAAGTTATTTATGTCTAAATAATAATTATTCTTCTGTACAGTAATTGAAATACTTACATTAAAACTTAATTGACAAGAAATCCATTTCTGGTTATTAGAGCATCGAATTTAGGTTTTCACAATAAAACAATATTAAATAATAAAATAATGACTGAATACAAATAAGTAAAATGAAATGAACGATTTTCACAAGATACAATTTTAAAGTGATCGAAATTAATTAACTGAAGAAACGATTGAAACAAATGAGAGGGAGGAAAAAGAAAAAGAGAAAAGAAACAATTTAATAAACAATACATAGTGAATTTTCTCTTATTTAACACATTATGGTTTTTTGTGTAGGAGCAACAAATGATAGGGAATTAGAAAACGGAATAACTGCACCTCCAAATCATTAAAATTAATTCAAGAATCCTTGTGATAAATTTCCCCTTTTGAGTCAAGTCTCTCTTCACAGAGTCGACCACACGATTGCGTTTACTTTCCACTGAGAGCAAACACGGCATGCATCTTGCTGAGATTTTTTTTCACCCAATTTTTCGTACAAAATTGCAAACACTGTACCTTGCGATATGCCAGTGGCCTCAATTATTTCGTTTTAATTTGTCGATATCTCAAAACCATATCGTGGATTTTGTCAATCATTCCGGGAGTAGTCACTTCCACTGGACGCCACACACACAAGCGGAATATAAATATTGGGGTGCATAACCCTTTCGGCTTTAATCCCCAGTTGCGGTAATAAATTATGGATGAGAGTGAACATTGGTGTTTAACTTACCCAGGAGTTGAAAATTAAAATTATTGCAAATGTTTAGTTGCCATGGAAAAAAGAAAAACGAGCAATGCTTGATTATTAATTATTAAAAATTAAAAGTTAAAAAAATATCTATAATCTATTAATAAGAGTAAATTTCAGAATTGCTGAGTATTTTCTATAAGTTGTATAAATAGAGTTAAGAATTTATTAATTTTACGAAAGAATATCGTAAAATTGCTGATTTTGGAAATTAAGTCATGAAAAAACAAATTTCATTATTTTCAGGATTTTATTAATTAATGTAAAGGATGCTATTAAGAATGAATGCAAGAGAGTAAAATTTTGCTGGTTGCTTTGGTAGAAATATCCTGACTTATTCCTTTGGTCTGGTTTGGTTCTAGCTTCACTGGTGTTTCTCACGTAGCGAGAGGGTGTGTTCCTATTGGATGCTGGGTGAGCTCCTATTAGCTGCTGCGGATGGTTGTCACTTTGAAGTGGATAGTCTCAGGAATCAATGTAAAAAATAATGAAAAGATGATTTTTAAAGGATCAATCTAGCAGAATTTCACGGGGTCTGTATAGAAGTTGATTATTTCGGATGGGAGTATATTTTTCAATAGCTTGAATAGTTCTGTTGGTGGAGTTATCAATTTTTATGAAGAATTTTCTTGTAAGTTTGTTAATGAAGGTCTTTAGTGTTGGGTATTTTATAGAGTTTCTGATGTCTATGTTTCTCATATACCAGTGCGCTTTTACTATCATTCGAATTATATTAGATTGGGATTTTTCCAGAGTATCCAGGGTTGTATTTACACAATGAGACCAGACAGGGTAGGAGTAAGTCAGGATATGTCTAAGTATCAGTGTATAGATAAGCAGTTTATTACTTCTACTTAATGTAGAATTACGCGTTATAAAGGGGTATATTTCATTAACTGCAATTTTACATTGCTTTTTAATTAGTGTGATGTGTTGTTTGAAAGTGAGTTTTTTTTTTATCTAGTATTACTTTTAGGTATTTTGGGGACCAGGATCAGGGGATTTTATTATTGTTTAAATAAATGTCTGGTTCAATATTTCTGTTGTTTTTGTTAAAGAAGACGACCTCTGTCTTGGAAACATTCTGGGCTATTTTCCAAGTAGAGTACCATTCTTCTAGATCCTTGAGGTGGTTTTTTAATGCATGGCCTATGTTTTTTGGGAAGTAGTGACGTGCTAGTATCGCAGTGTCATCTGTGTACATGCAGAGAGTTGTGTTTGGGTGTCTTGGTATGTCGTTCACAAAATAATTAAAAATGGACGGAGATAAAATTCCGATAAGGTTTCTATTTTCAGTTTTCAGTATAGATTGGCCTTTAGCTGGTTTCTTTTTAGGGATCAGCGGGCATCCTTGCCAAGAGGCCATGTGGTTAGAATTGCAATTAATGCATAAAGGGTTTTCTAACCGCTCTTTAATTTCATATTCTCCAGTGCGGTGGTTTTCGCCACACTTTTTGCATCTGGTGTTCATTCTGTAATTTTTAGAAGAATGATGGAAATAGTTGCAGTTGTAACACTGCGTAGTTCCTTGCTTCTTTTTGAATGGAACAATTTTTACAACGATGTGCACAATGTTTGGATTTTGTAGATATCTAGAGCGTCATCTCCCCTACGGATTTCTACCATAAAGATGGGGAGTGGGAATTTTGTCTTTAGTTGTTTTAGTTGAGCAACTTTTTCAACCTTTATTCCTTTGGAAATGAGGTCTTCTTTTATGTCCAACATTTCGGCTTAGACTGGAAGTCCTTTCACACAGACCTTCAAAGGCTTTTCATAGATCGGTTGAATAACGTAGTATTCAGCCTTTAGGTTGGTTAGGAGGGTAGTAATCCCTCTGTGGTTATCCTCTGAATCAGGAGATACTTTAATATATTGACCCGATAGCTTGCAAGCTGACTTCGGGTATTCCCTATTGATGGCTTGGATGATAATATTGTAATTTTGGGTAAGCCTGAGCATTACCGGTTGTATCTTGGGGGGCTGGAGGGGATGTCAGCGTCCGCCATATTGGGATCAATAGCCCCCAACACATTAAAGCTAATGCTCGTTATTATTTGGTTATTATAATTTAATTTTAAATTATCAGTTACAACAGCTTTTTTTGCCGATTTGCTTGGCATTTGAAAGCCATTTGCGTCAATGACGTGTTGGGCTTTAGGAGCCCTAGTAGTATTGGCTTTGGCAGATGCTACTTTATATTATTATCGCATTGCATGATTCTGCCATGCGTTTTCTTAAATTTTTAGTACTTAAATTTCTGTGTTTAAGTCAACTTTTAACTGGGAAGGAGAAACCAAGTTCATCTCACCTGTCAATTTTTTCAACTCTTCTTCTGTGGCCGTCCGTTGGAGCTCCAGTTCCTCGGCTATTGATGCAGCTCTGGTATTTGGATCAGCGTCTTCTATAGCAATAAGATTGTCGATGTACCCAATCCTTAGTTGGAGTACTTTTTCTTGTTTTAATAATAGTGTCAGGGTATCGCAAATGTCCTTTGCTGTTGTTACTGGTGCTGTGCTCTCTGGAGTCGATGTTTCGGTGTCCATAGCATCAGTAGGTACCGGGCTCCCACGTTAGGCTTAGAAAGCTCCATAATTCCAGGCGTGCTTACTCCTCGAAGTCAACACGTAGAATGACGTCACTGGACGCCACGAACGACGTTCACACCTTTTTGTCGATGCACGGTCATGTTTACTCTTTTACGTAATTGTAAACAGTTGCTAACACAGGAGCAGATGTGCAATGAACTTCATCCAACTTAGCTTTGATCTCTTTCGGTGTTAAGCCGTTTAAATATAAATGCTTAACCTCTACTCGAAACTTACGTTTTTTCATTTTATCTAAATAAAAGCAAGTTTCTTGCTTCAATCGACAATAAAAATAAATCCATGTGATGGAAATAACTTAAACTTAGGCAGCTGTCTAGTGAGTCATGATATCTACTAAAAACAAATCATTTACGATGCATGCTACGAGTGCCATTTCTAGGATTTTCTAAGGACTTATCAAAAGACTCTCATATTTTAGTTATAGAAAAATAATATAGAATATAAAAATATTGATATATAGAATTATATATATTGTCTACATTATAAATTCAGGTCATAGCTACTAGCTTTTAAGCTAAGAATCCACCACGGCAAAATGAAATCTAAACCTGTGCCTTTTAAGTCGAATCATGGCAAATTGTCACATGAAGCTATTATGTTTTAATATCTACGTTAACAAATAACTTTATCATACATGGCGATAGAGTTATGGTAGATGATGTCACTGCAAACAGTTGCGTATATACTCTTCAGTCAACTCGGAAAGTTATAAAGTTCACTGAGATTTTTGTATTATTCATTCATAGATATTTGTATTATTCGTAATGAGTATGTATAAAATCATTTCTTTTAGCTTTTCAACAATAAATAACATTAAAATGTCACTATTTTACTTTCAAGACCAACTGTGATTTACTAAAAAGAACTATCTTTGGAAAAACTGGTAGTAATTTGGTCCATCAGAAGAATCGACCTCATTCTTGCATTAGACCTCTACACCATGTACATGCATGTACAGGAGACATTGCATTAGACCTCTACACCATGTACAAACAGGCATTTCGGAAGCTTTCAGAATTTATAGATGCTTCATTATTAGGTTGGTTATATCAAGGGTTTTTGCTAGTTATCTGCTTTTCTTCCATAAATGTAAGCTAATTTCTCTCAGAGCACGATTGCAGTCCCCTATCTATTGCCTCATTTTTTCATTTAAAATTGATTCCAAAAATTATTTAAATGGAGAAGTTGATCAAAATCGGAGAATAAATATTATTGATAGAGAACAATATTTAAAAAAAAATTATGATACGTTATTTCTAAATAAAGAGTCATATAAAAATAACAAGTTTTCTCTATCTGTTTTTTCTTTTCTTTTAAGAAAGAACTTTTACTATTTAAAACACACGTTACACTTTAATGTAAAATACATTTTCCTTTTAAACTATTCTTTGAAAATGATAGGTTTACGTTCATGTGTGGATATATTCAATGTTTGGAATTGCTTTTTTAAAATTTTCTTCCGTTTTGTTTTAGATTGATAGAGACAGGTAAAAATCTCTTCTATGAAACAAATTTCACCCACGTTGCTTTATTTTGTTCTCATGAGTCATTTTATCTAAAAAAAACTCCCGAAGAAGTTAAATACATAAAAATTGTCTTAACAATCTGTTCTTATATAACGATCATGTTGTTTTCTAAGTGGCCACATAATTATTAGAATTCACGTCAGAACTGTTTCCATCATATTCCAAAGAACAAACTGAGATGGAGAAAAAACACTTTTGACTCAATCATTTATTGTTTACTTTATAGAATGTTTCTCAGAAAAATAGAAAAGGCTTTGATCTGAATCAGAAAGACATTAAAAAAGAAACTGATTTGGACTTCTATTTTCGACCGAAGAAAACAAGCAGAGTTCACTGTTCTCTTGTAGCAGTAGTTTATAAAGATTATTATTAGAATGAAAAAAAAAAAAAAAAAATGAAAAATTAAGAAGCTATTAAGTTTGTGGAAACTATGTTTTTCATAGTAATAAAAAAAAGTCTGCAGTGCTAAATAATAGAAATGCATATAACGCATATAATTCTTAAGAATGTTCACCAATCATCAAAATAAATTAATGCATAACGATTTTAAACGATGGATCACAATTTTTTCGCAATAAAATGCTCTAGTTATGCAATAGCAACATGTTGATCGTCTGAATTCTATTAATTCTTTATAAATATTAAGCCAACCGGAAAGTTCTGTCATTTTGGGAAGTAAAAGAAAATAATAATTTTTTCGTACATTAAATTATATTTATTGAACAATATATTTTCCGTCGTTACTTAAGAGCTCTTGCCAGCGTAATATTAATTTTCAAATAAGATTTTTGAAAAATATTATATCTTTCTAGGCAAAGAACTTAAATAGTGCTTGGTTGATATCTCTTCATTTTTGAGTTCGTTTTTCTTCAAAACCTTTTACCGGGAGAAGAATAGGTGATAATCGGAGGGTGCTAGATCTATACAATATGGTGGATGCGATCGAATTTCCCAGCCTAGCTCTGCAATTTTATGATGAATGGCCAAAGCAGCATGTGGCCTGGCATTATCTTGACGCAGTATGAAATCGTTCCTATTGAACATCACCGGCCTCTTTACTCTGAATGCTTTGTTAAAATCATCCATTTACTAACAATATCTCTCCGAATTGAGCTTTTCGTTAGGTTTCAAAAGCTCGTAATGTATTGGTACTCGGACGTCACACCTTATACACAGCATCCTCTTATTCAGCTCGACTTAGGAGGATGGGGCAGATTGTGAGGGCCTCACAGTATGCCCTTTTCCTTACCATGTTTTCGTAGGTACGAGTAATCATCACTTTTCATCACCAGTAGTCAACCGGTCCAAAAAGAGTTCGTTTTTGTTCCGCACAGGCAAAGATGAGCATATGATGACTTTATTAAGCAAATTTTTCTTACTTAACTCATGTGGTACCCGCCTGGATTACTTATAGAGCAATCCTAGTAATGACGGAAATTAAATTGTACACTAAATATTATTAAATGTATGAAAAAAATGCATTTTATTTTCTTTCACTTCGAAAACAAATGGAACTTTTTCCTGTAGACCTAATTTTAAATGAAACTATTCCACAAGATGTGTGTGTGTGTGTGTGTGTGGTATATTATTTCAAAAATATAATCAGCACACAAAAGGATTAATGAGGAAAATATGTTTTAAATACCAACAACTTTCAATGGAAAAATGTGATATCCCTCCCCCGTAAAACTGATATTTAGATTTTTGATCCTGGTTCATTAGAGATGCACTAGAATTACACAACGGGTTATTAGAAGTGTTAAAATCGCAATAAGCTTATAACAACAAAGTGAGATTTAGTCCCTATTTTCTGAACTTTCATACCCTGTCCAATGATAACTTTAAGATCGTAATATGTTTAACATCAACAGGTCTTGCAATTCATGAAGTAACATAAATATTCGAATCTTCTAAGTCTGTGATGTCATCATTTCATTCTAATCATATGAACGTCTCTCTAGAACACGAGGATGTTGGAGACGGACTCTGTAATTTTGAGTCACGATCAAGTAACGAAAACGACATTCGATCTGGTACTTCACTCTCCTAACTTCTACACCACGCCTCTTGAGGACATTGTAGTTCATATAGAGTTACCATGCAGCAGCCCCCTCCCCCTTTAATCTGGACTATTGTCTTGTGTGTAACCAGGACTAGAACCCCGGATTTGATTCGAATGTTGTCAGTCATGGTCATTAGAATATCCAGCCCTTTTTGTGATATTATTTTCTTATTCTATTTATTAATAAAGTAATGAAAATTATTTTGGATCTGAACCTTTTTCTTTCCAATATATCCATCTTAAGCTTCTTTGAGAAGGACACATCTATAAATCCTCACTAAAAATCTCGTTATTTATTTACACTCTATAAAAATATATACTAAAACCTTATTCGTAAAGGAAAATTCCTATGTCCATCGTCAAATTCGACACTACATTAAAGTGAAAACTTCTAAAAAAAATATCATATTCATAATAGTCTTTTAAAATTTCTTTTTCCCATAATGGAGCAATGTCTACCTGCGAAAAATTCCACGCATGCCCAAGCGCTTCAGCATAATTTGTATTTGATTAATTGTTTATTAACGTCGCTGTTAGAAGAGACATGAGGGCTCTTGGCGATGGACTTTGTAATTCTGAGTCTTGGTCCAGAGACGAAGATGACACCCGAGCTGACATCTCTCCTCTAAACTTTCACTCCAAACCCACGCATAGACTTAGGACCTAGACAGATTGAGTGCCCCTCAAGCATAATTTGCAATCAAGAAATATTACTAAATTAATTTGGCTCTGTTTAAAGTGATATAAATTAAATTGTATCTTTCTCCCTAAAACAAGCCGAAATTAACTGCGACGTGATAATATTTATTCATCTGTGCCACTGAAACTTTTATATTTTTAATTTATTTTAATTTGAAACATTGTCTTTGCATATTCTAATACAAAATTGCCATTTATTTCCTTCAAAATCTACAGCGTGGTTCGTCCACGTTTCCCCTTTCAACTAACACTTTGGCGCTTTAAACGACGGGCTTTGAATTGAATTTAGTTTAGTCTTTATTAACATCGCCCTAGAAGCAACACGAGGGCTAATGGCGACAGACCTCGTAATTTTGAACCACGGTCAAGTGATGAGGACGACACCTGAGTTGGCATCTCCCTCTCCTAACTTCCACACCATGATAACGGGAGAACTGTGGGCCCCGAAAGATTTAACGTGCATGAGCCCCGGCTACACGGCGGGTCTTTAGTGGCCAAGGCTCGAACCACGACTCAACGAAAACTGCCGGCCACGAATCCGAAGCCATGACCACTAGGCTACCGCGGCCACTTGAACATGAGAGAGACTTGACATATCCGAAATATATATTACAAATATCCTGCTGTTTAAGCGATCGACGAGGTGAAATGTTCAATTTATACGTCCCCTTACTCACCCACAAAACAAAATAGCGCTCAGAAGTTGCATTTGGTCACAATTGAGTAAATGTTTTGAGAAGATAAATCTTAAAACATTTTTTTTTCTTTGCGGTTTCATAATTTTTTTTTTATTACGAATAAGATCAAAATCTTAATTGCTTTTCTTTAAGTAATTTCAAATTTCGTGAGACCATTTTTTTTTTGTTTCACTTCCTTTCCCTGTCTTTTTATATTTTATGTAATATTAGATAGGGCGGGTCTTTGGCTGCCAATCCAAGAACCCGCGACTGAACCAAACCACCGGCCACGAATCCGAAACCATGACCACTAGGCTACCGCGGCCACGGGCTTTGAATTGAAGATATATTACTATGGATAATAAGTGACTTATGTAAACATGAATAGATTTGATGAGTTGTATTTATATGAAGCGAAGTATTAAATATGAAGCGAAGTATTAAATATGAAGCTAATTAGTAAGTAGAGTGAAAGCGAAAGCTATAAATGAAGGAATGGTGAATGTATTGATAATTATAACGAGTCATTGGATCACAGCCAGAAAGGAGTTGTATAGGATCAGTGAGTCAAACTTTTATCTCTTAATCCATGAAGGATTCGAACCCGATTGGTTCGGTAAAGTAAGTAATCTTTATAATATTAATCTTCAGAATCAGACACGTTTAGGGATTCTTTTCACAGATATAGTACGTTTAGGATTGATCTTTGATTAATCATAGATCTGAATAAAATAACTGTTATCAAGACTGTATGACTTTCTATTCATTGGACTAATAATAAGTGATTATTAAAATAATTTATACTGACCGAAGGGAGTAATAACAGGAAGTTGCATATGTTTCAATTTTTTTAAAATCTTTATATCCAAAAAGAGATCTCTTCTTTAGTGATGGGTCAGAGACACTAGAATATTTCGTTACATACTGAAACCGAGAATGATTCACACATCATTAAAACTGGATTATATTCATTTGTAAAAATAACATATTCTTTTGCGAGATTTGAATATTTTCTGAAGTCAGTCGTAGAAAATAATGATTATTCATTTCAGCTAGTAAGAAAACACTTATCTCTGTTACTTGGAACACTATTTATGAAACATAAGCACTTACTTTGCGAAGGCTAAAAAATGAACTATTTCATTCTTTTTCTATGATCTTTCATTATTGACAACTGTAACCGCAAATTTAAAATATTTTGAAACATTTGTCAATCGTAACTGAATACTGTAGCTATCGATGTTGTTTTTCTTGATTTTACAACAAGAAAACTTAGTAAATGTGTCTTGAATTCATATTAAAACACTTTTTAAGAGTTGTACTGGTTTCAGAAACCTGCATTTTTTCCATACGTAACCCTGCAAATATTTTTATAAAATCGATATTTGAATAATCATTATTATGATTCTCCGTCAGAATAAAAGATAAAATGCCATCAACTAAGGCGTGTGCGATTTAAAATAAATGAGTGGATCCGTTTTTCTTTCTCGAACACTATTTGTTGACCCGATTAGATAAACAAGTATTCTCATGACCGTAAGAACCTCATCTTCTAGAGTAGCTACACCCTATATGAGCTTAGTATCGTGAATGTGAAGTAATTACTATTTATGAAGCTCTTTTCTTCACCATCCGTAATGGTGTTAACATAGATTCCCTAACACGTTGATTGTAAAAATCGTAAACTGTAAAACTGGTTCACTTCAACTACTAAAATCGCTGTTCTTCATTCTTTTATTCAGAATTGACTTTTGCGCAGTTTCATGGAACTCTGTAATGTGAGGAAGAGGGAGAACCGTTCTGAAAAATGTTAAGTAGCTTTTTTTCTTTTTTTTTTTTTGCAGAAGCAATGCACTTTTTAAAAATATTATTCAGTCAATTAAGGAACAAAAACTTTGAAGACATTTTTAAGCAGCACTTGAACGGTATGCGTTTTCTTAATAATGGATAAAAATTAATTAAACTGAGGATGCACATCGCATATTTATTAAAAAGAAATGTGCACATTTTTTGAAGTATTTTTGAAAAAGTAAAAATAGAAGTTAAAAGAAGAATTAAGCTTTTCTCGTTTGTTATGAGTCTATCTTTTGTCTTTATACTTTTCCTAGATTTATTTTCTTTTAATATGTTTAAATATGATTGTAAAATTAATATACTTATATTTCCTTTACTATTCATTATAAAATCATAAAGTCAAGTAATTAGTTTCCATTTAGAATGAAAAAAAATTAGATGGAAAATTAGATTTTACTTTAATTTAACAAACAAGGTCTACGGACCATGGTAACCTTATTGATACAGTTACAACTTAGTAACCGAATGATGTAATGAATCAAGGTTTCAATTCATCAGAATAATAAGGGTTACACGCTGTGTATGCCCTATTATTTTGCGTGTACTTTATTATACTGTGTAGTGTACAATTCATTAAACGTGGTAAAACTTCAAAGTCGTCCCATTAACGTGAGAAAAATTATTCACGCTGAGGTGTTAATTCGTATGCCATTCTCACCACCATTTTTGATCATCTTTTAAAACTTGAAACACATTTCTGGAAGTCAATTGTACAATTTTATTACCATCTAAACTAAAAAGATGTTTTAAGTTCTAGAAAACTGCTGCATTTTTAGAGGGTTGTTGAACTATGGTCACACTAGAAGATACAGAAAGTCTATTAGAGACGGATATAATATTACATTATGGGCGAGTAATGAGGATTTTGATATGGTCTTTAGCAGCTATAGGACTCGAACCAACGACTCGACGGAAACAGCGTCGGTCGGCAGCTCGCGACCATGACCATTTGACTACCTCGGCAACCAAGTGATAAGAAATATATATATATATATAACTGGTACATCGCTCTCCTAGCCCCCACATCTACCATTTTGAGTACTTTGAGGTCCAATTCCATTAAACATGCAGGAACTCCAATAATACTGCTTAACAGATCTTTAATGGGGAGGGGGTAGACACTCAATAAAATAATTATTTAAAAAGGGGTACACAGTTCTCAAATAGAATTTCAGTTCGGTAGATGAAAAAAATTTGATCACTGAAATTTACAAAAATATCGAAAAGAGCCTGCTTTTGAATTATTACTAATCGTTAGATTCAAAGATTTCTTTAATTCAAATATTGATTTAATTTCTCATTTTTTATCAACTTTCATAGCGTCGACTAGAACGAAAATCTTCGGAATTAACAACTGATGCAAAATAAAAAACACTAACAAAAAAAAAAAAAAAAAAAAAAAAAACTGGCGTAACACATTTACAAATAAAAAATTTTAAGCTCAGATATTTATGTAACTATTTTTCTATTTATAATTCGAATGATACAGAGTGTAAATTTCGGAGCACAATGTGAAAATTAAATTAATAATAAACCATAATATTATTAATAACAAATCAATTTTACTATGAAGTAATGAAGTAATCGAAGGCAACACAGCTGTAAAAAAAGAGAAAATTATTACAATATAAATCAACACAAAGGAAAACATATCCTAACTATAATCTCGAATAAGAAAACAAAAGAGAATATTTGACATCAATCTTTTCTGTTCGATGACGTCCTGGTAACTAAGTTATGATTTTTGTGATTTTGGCCAGCATCCTGACAAACGCAAGCACATTGTGGGTTTCCCAGATTTCTTTGAATTCGGTAAAAAAAAAAAAAAAAAAAAAAATTTTAAAAATGTTTCGATAGATGTAATTTAAACTTCAAAAAGAAAAGAAAATGTATAAAGATTATACTCACAGAGAAAGATTCGTGCATTTTTTACCGAGTTAGCTGTCGATTAATTACATATTGAACACATAAATATATTTGTTGAATATGAGAGCAAATACTGTTTCAGAAAATATAAGTTTGTCATAAAATTTGCAAAAAATTCGTTAGATAGTAAAAATAATTGATCGATTGTGGATAATTATTTTAATTAAATATTAATTGTGGTGGATGCTCTCATGTGAGATAAATTACGAGTAACACTTGAATGATCAGCAGATATCCTTATGGCAAATGGATTGTTGCTAATGGAATCTTTAAAAAATATAAATCACTTCTTTTATATAAATTGTGCAAAATATGTAATTTTTTTAAAAGAAAGGTGTACACTTTCCCTCCTCAAACAGTGGCAGCGGTAGCCTAGTGTTCATGGTTTCGGATTCGTGACCGGCGGTTTTCGTTCAATCGCGGATTCGATCCTCGGCTGCTAAAGACCCGCCGTGAAGCCGGGGCTGATGCCCGTTTAATCTCTCGGGGCCCAAAGTTCTCCCGTTGGCGTGGTGTGGAAGTTAGGAGAGGGGGTGCCAGCTAAGTGTTTTACTCGTCACTTGACCGAGATTCAAAATTAAGAGGTCCTTCGCCAATAGCCCTCGTGTTGCTTCTACTGCTGTTAATAAAAACTAAACTATCCCCCCCCCTCAAACAAGCATAAAAAAGTTAAATATAATTTAGCTTCCTTTTTCGGAGTGGCCTCAATAGTCTTGTGGTAATGGTTGCAGACTTGCGGCCGGCATTTCGTCGAGTCGTGGATTCGAGCCCTGGTGCCACTAAAGACCTGTCATGAAGCAGGGCTAATTCACGTGAAATCTGTTGGAGTCCCAAGTCCTCCCGTTAGCATGGTGTGGATGTTTGGAGAGAGAGGTGCCAGGTCACGTCACGTCTTCGTTCTTTGACCAAGGTTCAAAATCACGAGGGCCGTCGCCTATAGCTCTCGTGTTGCTCCTCGATACGACGTTAATAAGCAATCACAATTCTTTACACGGATGGGGGTGGGGAATATGAAAAACTTCATAAATTTATTACATAATTTATTGATTCGCCCAGTTCGACCAAGCTCGCCCAACAAGGCTGGGAGCTATTTAGTCCAGGAATGCAGAACATATGGCTTGCGTCTGGAATTTATTTGGTCCGCGACGAGTTTTCCAAATATCATTGAATTTCGTTTGTTAACTGTTTTCTCTTCTTCATTTGACTTTGCTGTCGAACTAACACTACTATCTTTGCAAGTGGAATTAATCAAACTACCAGTAAAGCTTGTTCTGAAGACAAAAATCAAGTATGTTAAACTAATTGACTTTCATAAAAACTATTTCCGTACTGACTAGTTTCCAGAGCTAACAGTTTTCTCCCAGAAAAAAAAAATATCTATTTAGAAACACCCACAAATGCGGGCAACTTTTTCCAAGGATGAAGTACGTGAAATCCAATAGACAAAGACGCAAATGACTGCTGGAAAACACGTTGTTAGTTTCAATGTCCGGAATTTTGGAATAATCCGGATATAATAAATCACGTTATATATAATCCACTTATATATAACGTGATTTATTATATATTGTGTCAATCATAAAGTCGCATTAAAAAGGGTTATTTATTTTAGTTTAAGAATATTGTCATCTTTTGTATTTTACATTGTATAAAAATTTTATGCAGGTACTTCTATGAAGTATTAGAGAGATTAAACTAACTAGGGTGTGAGTTCATTTTTAATATTCTCAAATATATATAAAACCTAAGATACTCCGGATCACGTAATATTTCTAATTTTTAATCCAGCCCGTAGTCCTGTTAAAGTCACCCATGCCTCGTCTATAGACAATATCCCGGGAGGACTACCAATCCAGATTTCATTCAAAACCCAAACGGGAGGTACAGATATAAGTTTTCATATTGTCCCGTAGATTTTGGGGGGAGCAGGTTGAATTAAACACACGATAGATATAACAGGTCCATTGAAAAGTCCCCGGTTTGACACATAGATGGCGCTACTAGAATTAAATCCATATGTTTTTTAGTTAGCCCTAACCCTCAAAAGATGCGTGTATAAATTTGACAGCTGTCGGATCATTAGTTTGTGAATTATAGCATTTTGAGTGAAGCAACTTTTGCTATCGTGAAAAAAATGGATAAAAAGGAATTTCGCGTGTTGATAAAATATTGCTTTTTGATGGGAAAAAATACAGTTGAAGCAAACACTTGGCTTGATGCCGAGTTTCCGGACACTGCCCCAGGAAAATCAACCATCAAGGATTGGTATGCTAAGTTTAGACGTGGTGAAATGAGCACCGAAGACGGTGGACGCCCAAATGAGGTTGTTACCGACGAAAACATTAAAAAAATCCACAAAATGATTTTGAATGACCGTCAATTAAAATTGAATGAAATAGCAGACACTCAACTGAACGTGTACATCATATCATTCACGAATATTTGGGTATGAGAAAGCTCTGTGCAAAGTGGGTGCCGCGCGAGCTCACTTTTGACCAAAAACAACGACGAGTTGATGATTCGGAGCAGTGTTTGAAGATGATCAAGCGTAATAAACCAGAGTTTTTGCATCGATATGTGACAATGGAGGAAACATGGCTCCATCATATCACTCCGAAGTCCAATCGACAGTCATCCGAGTGGACTGCACACGATGAACCCGCTCCAAAGCGTGGGAAAACGCAACAGTCGGCTGGCAAGGTTATGGCGTCTGTATATTGGGATGCGCATGAAATAATTTTCATTGACTACCTTGAAAAAGGAAGGACCATCAACAGCGACTATTACATAGCGTTGTTGGACCGTTTGAAGGACGAAATCGCCGAAAAACGGTCGCATTTGAAGAAAAAGAAGGTGCTGCTTCACCAAGACAATGCACCGTGTCACAAGTCAGTGAAAACGATGGCAAAAAATCCATGAATTGGGCTTCGAATTGCTTCCTCATCCACCGTATTCTCCAGATCTGGCTACCAGCGACTATTTCCTGTTCTCAGATCTCAAAAGAATGCTCGCTGGGAAGAAATTTTCGTGGAATGAAGAGGTGATCGCCGAAACTGAGGCCTATTTTGAAGCAAAGGACAAATCGTACTACAAAAATGGTATCGAAAAGTTGGAGGGTCGCTATAATCAGTGTATCATCCTTGAAGGGAATTATGTTGAATAAAAAAAAAATAATTTTGCAAAAAAAATGTGTTTTACTATGTTAGGCCGGGGACTTTTCAATTGACCTGTTATGAATAACGTGATTTATTAACAGGCTAAGAACGGCTACACTTGACTGAGAACTCTCTCAGAATTAAAATCCATTTGCTTATGTATTACATCACAAATATTCTGGAAGGTTTTAGAAGAAATAATATATATATATATATATATGTAATAGAAAACAATTAAATTTAAATACTCGTCAGCACTTGATTTTGAATCGGAGAACTCCTGTGTGCCGCAGACAAAGTGCTTTGCCTCAGCGCCATTCGTGCTTGCAAGCTTCGTGGCATTATTAGAGAAGTTTTTGTAATGAAATTTAAAATTATGAATTTACAGATTGACATGTAAATATTTTTGTAAAAAGAAAGAAAACAAAGGAAATAAATTTTTATCGTGTCAAATGTGCTAATGAGAGACAACTCTTTATGTGCAATATGATACGATTTAATTTAATTTTAATTAATGTGTCGCATTTTTAAATTTTTGATCAATACAATGAGCTACGGGGGATGGAAGCCGTGATTTTGCTCTATGATCAGGTGATTACAAGCTTAAAAATACTCTAAAATAAATAATTTTGAATTAAAAAAAAATAG
The DNA here is from genome assembly GCA_019974015.1 of Nephila pilipes. Taxonomy (NCBI): domain Eukaryota; kingdom Metazoa; phylum Arthropoda; class Arachnida; order Araneae; family Nephilidae; genus Nephila; species Nephila pilipes. The sequence goes on along the minus strand of BMAW01117713.1, from coordinate 1,041,908 downwards.
CTTTTTTTATGTTT
>BMAW01117713.1:1028211-1041794 GCA_019974015.1 Nephila pilipes | reverse complement strand
TGTTTTTTTTATGTTTGAAAATAAAAAATTTTAAGAACATGCTAAAGAAAATTTTTAATAATTTTAGAAACCAGTATTGGCCTCTCTGCTTCAAAAGAAAAGTAGACAGCGACTAGCTCTTTCTTCGGGTAATGAGTTGAAGTACTGACTGAACTTGATCTCAAAAATAAAAGCATTATTGTGTGTGTCATTCATGATAACGAAATTATAATATTTATAGTTGAATATTAAAATAAAGATTCTAAGTCTATTTTTTTACCGCAGATTTTTATAAAATCTGAGAAAGATTAATTTTATTTATGTATCAAATGATTTTCTTAAAATTTTTTTTATTTAACTACTTGCAACGGTAATTAGGATTGTGTCATTAGAGATATGTAATCATCTATTCTCCATAGAAAAAATTCGAGCAACAGTATTGTAAAGCAAAACTTCATGAGAAGTCATCCATGAAGATAAAAAGTTGTCATAAAAACAAAAGAAACATAATTTTCGTATTAATGTGCGTCATAATAAAGTCTGGTTCCGGAAAAACAAGTATCAGAAAATGTTTTTGTTTTTTTTCCTTTTATTTCTATTGTTCCTCTTACTAGCGTATGATTTTATCTTTTGATATTTTAGTATGATGTGATTGTAGAGATATTTAATATCTTAAAATAGGAAGTTTTTGCTTTTACTGAATATTATCTGTATGGTTTAAAGCTTTTATTCTACGTAGCAACTAATATTTTCTTACTATAATAATGAGAAAAATAGTAAATAGTTTTTCGCATGCTCTATTAGCTCCTCATATTGAAACAATATAGGGTGAAACAAAAAGATGCGATAATTTTTTAAATAAAGAATAATAATATTCATCAGCATAAAAAATATAATAGTCAACTTCTTTTATTTTTATAATAATGAGAATATTTTATTATTTTATTCACAAGTATTAAATCTATTTTTGATACCATCGGGATTCATCAAAACTATATGCAGATTTTTTTAAAAGAAATTCTCTGATAAATACTTCAAATGATTTATAGAATTGTGTGGCTCAAAAACCACATCTATAAATCTTTGTACTGGTAGAATTTACAATGACGAAAGAGTTTTAATAGACAGAAAGTATTCAGTCGTCGCACAGGTGGCGCTGCTTCATCGAATTAAATGTATATAAGTAGAGTCAATTGTGAGTGAGAAGGATTTATTTTGTTTGTTTTGCTTTTATTAACGTCACACAAGGAGCAACACGGACTATTGGCAACGGACCTCGTAATTTTGAACCTCAGTCAAGTGACAAGGACGACACCTGAGCTGACACCCCCTCTCCAAACTTCCACACCACACCAATGGGAGGACTTTGAGCCTCGACAGATATAACGTGCATCAGCCGCGACTACACAAAGGATCTTTAGTGGCATCAGGATCGAACCTACGACTCGACGAAAACCGCCGGCCACGAGTCCGCTGCCATGTAAGTGAGAAAGAAAAAAAAAATGTCTAAATAAAGTAACGTCTAAATAGTGAGCAAGATCCAAATTATTTTTCAGAACTATCACTAGTGTAAAATAAATTTCTTTTCTATCCCAGTTAAGACATTTTAATTTGTGTAATACAGAAATTATTGATTTTTCGAAGGGTATTGTAAAGTTTAAATTATTACTTAACCGAAATATATGGATAAAATTCATTCTGCGTATTAAGTGATCATTTAGTACTTAATGTTGTAAACTACAGTTATTCACATGTTGATTTATTTCGTTTCAGGAAGCCTTGGATTGAAGTAATCCGCAGTATTGTAAAGTTCTAATTTTTTTCTGTGGTATCATAAAAATTTTAATAATAATTAAAAATAATCGAAGTAGAAAATTAATTTTTACTTATTATTCGTAAGACTTTCCATATAGTCACCATCCTGAGTTATACATTTCTCCCAGCGTTTTCTGACCTTTCGAAGGTCATCAGTGTAAAACTCAACAGACTGAACTGACATTGTAAAATATTCAACAGATCTTCTCTATACTCCGGGGTATTTCAATCTATAGCTTCCTGAAACCAAACAAATCAATAATAATAGGTGCAGTTTGCAACATTATGTACATAAGAATCGATTAATGTGCAAAATAAATTTTATCCGGATATCCCAATTAATTCTTTGAAATATACTACGTGACAATGAAAATGCAACACCAAGAAGAAGTGGCCAGAAAATTATGCAAATTTCAGAGTAGATCCACGTTACCGAGTTATGCGAATGATGTGGAATGCGCAGCTCTCCAGCGCACGTTGAAGAAGATATAAGAGAAGAAACCGGCAGAATGTTCAATTTTCGTGCCGTTATTTCTACTAGGAAAATCATCGTAAAAAATTCGCTCTTGTCTCTGAGGACGTGTGTAACAGCAGAGAATGCTAGGCTGTCATCAACGGAGGCAGTTGAAGCAGACAGACTATTTTACAAGGGGCATGGTGATCGAACTGAGAAGGGCTGGTTGGTCCATACAGCAAATCTCAGCTGACACATACCTGGATGCATCCACAGTGCACCGGCTGTGACGAGGATGGTTGGAACAAGGAAATGTGGCAAGTTTGAGGGGTACTTGTGGTTCCAGAGTGACGTCAGCACTCGCGGATCGACAAGCGATGGCGGACCCAGAATTTACTTCTACCTCCATTTTGCAGCATGTTCAAGACACCTTGGAGATTCCCATATCGACCAGAACCATTTCCCATCGATTGGTTGCTAGCGACAACTGTGGCAAATGGTTGACAGGGAATGGAGAGCCATTCCTTAGGATGCCATCCATACTCTCATTGACTCTGCACCTAGACGTGTTACTTCATGTATCGCTGTCCATGATGGTCCTACAACCTACTGAGCCAACGCGGTTCTTGCTCTGTTTTATGCATATCATTTCGAAATAAAGATAACTTATTGGTCGTTGCTGTCTTTCCCTGTTTGCTGAGATTCATCACTTTCTGGGCACTCCTTCTTGGTGTTGCATTTTCAATGTCGTGTAGTATAATTAAAACTTCACGATACCCCTTCAAAGATTTTTTTATTATTCCCTAAAAGAAATTGAAACAATGTCCAGAAGAAGTTATTCCTAACACTAAGGTTGCTGAAATTGTTTCATTCAATTGCGATTCTAGGGATTAGATGTGATCCTAGAATGTATTCAACAAATTAGAAAAGAACAATAATAATAGCAATCAAAGATCAGTAAATAAAGATATAACAGAAAATAATTTCTGTATTATCGATATTTCTACAGATATAAAGATTGCCTCAAAACATATATACAAATTTGTCTCTAAAATCAAGTGTCGAAAGAATGAATTTCGATTTGATAGAAATATTAAAGCTAAAAATATACTTTGAAGCAAATTTTGGGAATTCAACAAGATGTACAGATTTCATTGTATTGTAGCAAAATGTACTCGATATATGAATCCTGTTTGCTAATTATCAAATTTATTTAAACAAGTATTTATTGAAGCACAAATACATTAATTTCATATTTTGAAAATTTCAAACCATTTTATAGTTAATATATCAAATGCTGGGAATGAAATACAGTTTCGATATTGAGAACAAACATTATATATAAAATCAATACATGAAAAAGAACACATAATCTGTTATATATCATACGGTATTTTCAAATTATTACTTTTTTTTATTTTGAACAAAAGCACCCAGTTATATCATAAAAATTTTCAAAAAGAAGAAAATCAATAAATATTTCTATGGTTTATCTTTTTTCAGATATTTATTATATCAGCAAGGTTGTACTTTCGAAATTAATTTTGTTGAAACTTATATGATGCTGCTGCTTCTGCCTTCGTGCTATATATATATCAGTAAAAGTAGAAAAAAATAATCAAATTAGGAAAATTTTAAAATACCTTAAGACTTTTTGAAAATACAGAGATGGTGAATAATATTGTCATACAGATCAAAAAAGTCAGCAATTTCCGTGGCTCTGTTGGCAGAGTTTTGGACTGTAGTTTAATCCGTCCGGGGTTCGAATTCCCGCCAAGGTATTTTCCTCCACAAAGACTGGATTTAAAATATTATTTATTGTTTGTCTAACATCTGGATGATTTTAGATCTTTCTTTAATATTCAAAGTGGTTATTTCTCGAATGTTCTGTGTGTGTATAAAGGCTGAATCCCATTATAGTTGTGAGCAACTTGTCAGTTCTGTGATGTTACTCTGTTCCAATAATAAATCTAATTGATTAAAATAACGGTACATGAAACGCAATGAATGCAACAGAAATGCAATGAATAATAAATAATTCATTGCATTTTCGCGACAATATATTGAATACTGTAACAGGCTTTAGACTATTAAGCTGGGTTATTCTAACTATCCCCATCAACAAAATATATTATTAAAAATGCTTATAACACTAAAAATGTAAATTTAAAATGTTCTGAAAATATATAAAAATTAAAATTAAGAAGAAAAACATATAAAAAGCAATATATATATGTGTGTGTGTGAGTGTGTGTGTGTGTGAGTGTGTGTGTGAGTGTGTGAGTGAGTGAGTGAGTGTGTGTGTAAAGGATTATATATAATAAATGAAAATAAAAAGGCAAATAAAATTATATAAAAGCTAATTCAAAATTTACTTAAATATTGTGAAAATCATATGAACCTATTAAAGAAGACAAAGAAAGTTAAAAAATTTAAATAAAGTAATTTAAAATGCTATATGGACATACTGAGCGTGGTTAAATATGCTTTATTGATCTAAACCATCCCACACAGCAAATAATTTTATAACGAAATGATTATTACCAAATTGAATAGAACAAAGAATACAAAATATCAAAAAATACATATTAAGGAAGAGTACTTATTAAAGATGTATCATAATTCTGAGAAGGACGTCCAACTGACTCCAAATCAGAAAAGACTAGCTGAAAAAATCTCCAAAAAGTGAGAAAAATGCCACTCAAAAACGGTAAAAGTCACCAATGTGAAGAAAGGTCACCAATATGAGGGACGCCCTACTGATTCCGAATCAGAAAGTTTTTGAATACCACACAAAAATATTAGTAACTACACATTCTATATATAACAAGAATAAATATTTATCAACATTATTAAAAACATTTAATAACAATAGTTTAAATCAAGGAAAACATAAGCTGACGACTTGATATGCTAACAAAATAATAAAGACGAAGAAAAGTCCGAAATAGAAGAGAGAACCAGGTAACTTCCTTGGCGATTCCTCTTCTGATTCCTTGCTTTCCAGGGCTGGTGCTACCTTATTTAGTAGCAGCAGGACTTCAGTTCATTTCAGCTGGTTTGCTGTGGCCGGTTCATTTTCATAGTGATAAGCATGACTGCAATCTTGAATGGTAAGCGATCACAAGTCACCACGATTCTAACATAAATGTTTTAAAACTCATCAAAAAATTCTTTACTATATATATATATATTCGCATTAATTAACCAAATAATCCATTCGTAATAATTAACCAAGTAGTATCTTGTTTAAATTCATAAATAATGAAGAGATTGTTGATTAGATATTGCATTTAGATCTTCACCATCTCTATTTGTATCTTTTCATATATTTTCTAACCAAATGGCTTTAATATACATTTGTACTCATATTTTAATAACCTGATATATATATGTGTGTGTGTGTGCCAACAAAATCCTGCAGACGCTGTCCTGCCTGTGTATGTTTATTTATTTCTGTATATATTAAAATGTATGACTATCTATATGTAATCTAGAACCTATAATTTGTTGTAGAAAAAATGTGGCAAAAAATGTATGATGGCTCATACTGATAAGATTCCTTATTTTTATTGGTATCAAATTGATGATGAACTATATAAAAAAATTTATTAGTAATTAAAAAGAATGACCAATATGTTTGACTATTCTCCATTCGCTATATAATAGTTGAACCAACTTAATATAATTTAAATGAATTCTAACATTTAGCGTAACACGTGTGGATAAACAATATTTTTGTTTTCTGATTTGTGTAAAAATGTACAGAGTTTTTGGAATTCCTGCGCTGAAGCACAAGTAACATATAGTAGACCATACGAAAAACATGGATTTTCTAAATTTAATCCGGCAACACGCAGTGATTATCCTTGAGCTTTGTTGATAGGCTCCGAGAAAGCAAAACGTACAAATAACTGTCTTCGTTAGAATGTGAAAGGAAAATTAATGGGAATTGTTGGAATGCGCAAATTTACACATCTCCTTTAATTATTGTTTCTTCAACCACGTTAGGCATCTGATTTTTCACACTAAGTCTGGTTTCATTGTACAATTTTGGAGTATTGAGATTCCGAAGGAGCAGCATTGCTGAGCCAATTTTTAACTTCAATATATGTGATGGCATTCCAGCAGGCCCCAGTGATCTCGTCTGCTGATAACAATATCCCGGCGGGTAATCTCTGTTCCAGCAATTACAGCTACTACCTCAGGAACTTTTGGAGCATTGAAGTGTCTTTCATGCTCATTCGAGGCGTTTTGTCTGCCCTGATAATGACTTTTAAGTCATACACTCTTACATTCCTTTATGTAGTTTTGAAACTCGTCACAAACAGTAGAGCTCATGGAATAATGCTTGTAATTCAACAATAATTTTCCAATATATTGCTACATTACTGCGCATCGTCGACCAATCTCTTCCTCAACATTGTCCATGAAATAAATTTTCAAAAACAGGGGATCTTCTTCGGGTACTGGAACCAATGAACCAATATGATGATACATTTGTCCTTGAACTCTGAATGTGGGTATGAAATCTCACAATATTCATTGCTTCAAACGATGTCATTTGAAAGTACGAGTTGTATTTCCGAATATGCTCTAGAAAGTGTTTGAACTCGCGTGTAGCTCCAGCCACATAAATTAAAAGTGGGGTTCTAGTGGCTCGCCAGTGGTGGCAAATTGACTTTGCCATTGAAGCAACACATACTAGATGTTCTTTTTGAAATTTCAAAGAGTGACAATAGAAGCACAAATTAATCATTGAACTAATGACAACATCGTGATACCTTCTGAAATCGTAGTCTTTATCGTAATTGAACGCCACATTCTTGCCATCGATTTTCCTTTTTGATAGACTCTGCCGTAAGCGTTCAGCTTCACATCGTGTGTCTCGCTCTTCGGGTGTTGCAGCAGTTCTTGAAGTAGAAATTCGCAACTCGTGCATCACGCTCTTCAGATGTTTCAGCAGCTGTTGAAGTACAGACTTTGATACGCGCAGTTTCATGTCGCGCGTCTCGCTCTTTAAATGTTTCGGCAGCTCTATTGGCTGAAAGTTTCCACGCATATCTAGTTAATCTTCCAATATTTGATTTTTTGGGTGATATTTCAAATAATTTTCAGTATTTAATGTTCGGTGACTGACGTAAAGAAGAATGAATGTTATTCGTGTATAAACGAAATAAGAATAAAATTTATTCTCCTTTCTCAAATTCCTATGTATACCACTAGCACCATCTATTGGTGAGTAACAACAAAGTGGATAGGGATATCCACTTTGTATATATATATATATATATATATATATATCACCATTTATTCTTTGAAACTCTCACCTGTGTTGAAGTGACTGGAAGAATTTTTTTAAGAATGAAGACTATGCTACATTTCATATCAGAGAGTTCCGGTCTTTATTAATTCTCCTTTATTTATTTATCTTTGAGAACGATTTGTAATTTTGCTAAAAAAAAGTGTCTTACTTTTAACGGTGCGTAACGGTTAATCAATATTATTCATAAAATAAATGTAAGTATAACATTAATACATGCAGCTTAGTGAAATGCCCTTTTCATTAAAAAAAAAAAGGCAACATTCATTAAATTTGATACGTATAACTTCAATAATTTATAAAATTGAGTAAAAGCTGAAGCTATGGTTTACAAAATAAAAGCTATAGTTTTTAATTATAGTAATGGAAATCGCAAAGCCTTTTATTAATAAAGGTCGAAAATATATCTCGAAATATGGAGGTAACAAAATTATTTAAGGTTATCACTGTTTTACGCCATTTTAATCCTCTCGGGGGAACATCTGTCTGATAAGCAGACACAATTCCAATTATCGCCGCTAGGAGCGCCACAAGTAACTCAAACGTCACTAGCCTCCTCATGTGCCTCAGTTCCCGTCCAGCTTTCAAAGAGAGAAGACTAACTCTTCTGTAATGAACGCTCATTTTTTAAAATTTGTATTTTGTGTAAATTTAAAAGGCTTTTTTGTTTCTCCTAATGTTAGTGCGGATGCACTTCACATCTCTTGAGGCTCCAAATCCTCACGTTGGTGGGGTGTGGAAATTTGGAGAGGAAGGTGCCAGGTCAGGTGTCGTCCTCGTCACTTGCCCGAGGTACAAAATTACGAGGTCCGTCAACTATAGCCCTCGTGTTGCTTCTAAATGTAGTATAAAAAAACCAATGAAAAGCTCATGTGTGTGTGTATTATCTTTGGTTTCCTACAATTAAGACTGAAATTAAAACTGAAAAAATATATGTTACGCTCTTCTTTGTTTAGGTTACCTATTTGAAAAAAATACTATGCTCGCGTTAAACTTTTGAATATAAGCCTTTTAGATAGAAACATGTGAAAAAAACATTAAATTTATTGATTCCTTGATTAAGAGCTGAATAACTGATTTCTTTGTGTGTGTCTGTTTGTGTAGCAGATGTTCCCACTGAAAGAGTAAAAAAATCATAATCCCACCAGAGGGCTACACTCGCAGTCAATAGACAAATTTATACAATGTTATAGTTCTTATTACATTAATTACTGTTTTAATTTTTTTTATTTCTCTATTCAGTTTGAATAAAAATAACGAAACTGTGGAACAAAACAAATGGTTAGTGGGTTTTTTTTTGTTTTTTTTTTTGCCTTTTTAGTTATTGGCACTTTCTAAAATTTTATTTAAATTGTTTGATCTCCTTTTGCAGTATTTTATATAAAAAAAACACGACGAATGTATGCTTTGAATGAAATATGAAAGAGTATTTCAAGTACTCTATAAATATTATTCAGAAAAACACTGTTTTTCTACGATAATGCAAAAAGCAAATTTTTGGTGAATTTTTTTTGAACTGTTTACGTGAATATATGAAATTAAAAATCCCAATAAATCATACATATAATTTTTAATGGCATAAGGAATAGAAAAGTTTTAGAATTTTTATTTAAATTTCGCCATCTATGAATACGCAATACTTCTTCGCACTTTTGTCCATGTTTAGATTATTCTCACCTGATACAATAAACAATAAAAATTCTCTCCATCTTATGATCTATAAGTATTCAAATCCCGAAGTGGTAAACAGATTGTCCGCATTCCAAAAGTAGGTGTAAAACATAAAATAAACTTAAGAGACTCGGCTACGGCGTATACGGCGGCGAAGTAGTTTATGATCTTTTCTAAAAACAGCTCTACGCAGTTAGAAAGCGCAGCAGTTGTTTTTTCCTCTTCAGCACTGCGATCAAGATTTCGCGCTTTGGAGAAGTGACCTTGACGGTGACGTACGCTGTCATGGTCAAGGACGTTTTCGTTACCTGCCGTCGAAAGTACAAATACAAATAGAGCTGACGGAATAGCAAAGAGAATTGTTATTTTTCAGGTATGCGCTAGTGCAAGGTTTGTCCTTTCTAGTCGGACGAATCTATTCGTTCAGTTTCACAAAGAAAAAGAAATGTCAAAGAAAGCGTTTATTACGTGGCTATATTTCACGGTCTGATCGTCATTTTGTAATAATATACTAGATGGCAGGAATTTCTGACAGGAAGAATGGATTATTGCTGTGCGAAGCACGAAACGAAATTCCTGTTGGCACTCGGTCTGTCACTTTTAACAGGTGCTCGTTGTGAACAAGTGATTTTCAAATTTCAAAGCGACATTTGGAATCTATTTAATTTAACCATCGAATTATTAATTAAAATGATAATGATATGATGATATAAATGTTTACTACGGTTAAAAATTATTTACTAAATGCCTTGGAGAATTTGTAAAAAAAGTTATCTAAAAATGTACTAAATTGATCTGTAAACAACTTTATACTCATATATACACAAAACTTAAACTAATATATTTTCTACAATGAGTTATTTATTGCTTCAGTTTTACCATGGTTTATATAAATATTTTCTGATGCAAATGATTCAATAATCATAGAATAATATTTTAATTATAATAATTGAATTATATTTTACTTTCAAGTGCCTGATCTGATAAACACGTGCTTAAATATCAAAAGCTTCTAAAAAAATTATTTCCGATATGGTTTAAGAACTAAGACAAAATACATCAATGAGAAGATGTTTTCGAAATCAGGGGTCTAGACATTTATTAGTAAAACCTTTTCATCAAACTATTTTATGGCTTCCTCTTTTGTCGACTATTTTCTGCGAGCCACTAGCCACTACTTTGAAGTAATTGATATTTACTATAAAAATCATGTCATATAGGGATTCCTTTTTGTCGACAACTTTATGCAAGTTTGTACTTTGAAGCGACTTAATTTTTAATAAAATAGAACTTTTATCTTTTCCTCTATTATGTTTTTTAAAGTTTCTTAATGAGTATTTTAAGGAAGATATAGGCGGTAGCTGTTTGGCAAAACAGTTTCATGCCTGGGAAGCCATAGTTTCTCGTCTAGTTCTATAAAGACTGCCTCTCTTGCGTGGAATTATAAGTGTTTCTTTTTTTCCAATTAAACTGACTGTAAAAATATGGCGGTTAAGTTAGGAAACTGAGGTGTCTGCTTATGTGTCGTCCGCCTCATCTGATCGTCGTATGTTGTCAGGTTTGAGGTCTGTAGCCAATAACCAGTAAGGTGCATTATGTTATTATTTTTTTGAAATATCGAAAGGAAAAAAAAAAGATTTCAAGTAACTATGTCAAATTATTACCTAGGTAACATTATAGATTGAATTTGAAACTTCCTGCGGTGAATTTGAGTTTAAATATCTTAGTTTATGAAACCTTAAAAATCTGCATCATTTTAATTTAAAGTTTAAAATAAGTGTTAATGGATTAATGTTTACTTTATCATTAAATGTTTATACGTAATGGAAAAAAAGAACTGTAGTGAATTTTCTTACCAATTATAAAATACATTTTCTACTGCACTATATAAAGTGAGATCATCTCTCTCAATATTAAATTTTTTTTTTTTTTATGACGACAATATAAACGACTTGCACGTGAAAGATAAAGAAACATAGGAAATATTTTTGTAAAAGTTTACTACACTTTTATTCTGACTGTTTTGCAGAAAAGAAGCATAATACCTAAGATCTCATTGGCTATCGATCTTTACTATCAGTTGTAGGTCATAAAAATACTGAATTTACGCTCTCCTCCAAAGATTTATTATTTGTTAACTTTGTACTTAGAAGCAACACGAGGGCACTTGGTCGATCACCTCCATAAAAGTAAATTAGCTTAAAAACATCAGGCCTGCTCGTTAAATTTGGGTTACTAATTACCGTAGTTATTTATTAACCTCCAAATAATTTTCTCCATTTTTAAATGTAAAATAGTATAATTTAACATTATCACGGTTATATATTTGCGACGCTGGACTATTCACGATTTTCCCTTATACTATCCTTTGGGATTTTTTCTGTTTACGAATTGTTTAAATTGAAACCTCTCCCCAATAAAATGAAACGTGACGTACGCAAATTAGATTAAATTTAAGAAGAGTAATGAATATATTTGAGGAAATATATGTATGTGTGCGTATGTGATTGTGTTCATTAATGTCTCACAGAGAAGTAGCACGAGGCTATTGGCGACGGAACTTATAATTTTGAATATTGGTCAGTGACGAGGATGACACCTGAGCTGATATCTCCCTCTCCAAACTTCCTCACCACAGCCCTGCCTTTTCGGAAATAATGCAATAGAATGTGTCTGAAATGCGCGTTTTGTTCTTCCATTTTTAAAATTAGGATATATATATATAAGAAACTGAAAATAACTAACCGGTGCAATTTTCTTACTAATTAAAAGTGTGGCTATAGTAGCATTTTTTTTTTTTTTTTCACGAGGCATCACAACAACTTTTCACCAAGCAACGATGTTCAAATGCAATTTGAGTGCAAGAATCCCCTGCTGTATAATTTCTTCATTTGAACACATTGAAGGTGTTGCTATCGGCGCCTGCTTCGCATTAATGTTTTGAAAAGCATATTATTTGTATATCTCAGCCTCTTCTTCCTGTCGAGTAAATTTCACGTGTGTAGCGTATCGTCTTCTTGGAGTAGCAAGTTTGATGGCCATTAGTATAATATATATATATATATATCCGACCATGTTATTGTTGGTGTTGACGAAGAAATTGTTGCAGTCCTTTAATTTTTTAATCTAATGCTGTTTCTTAGATCATAATGATTATTAAGTGATACTGAAATAATTCGTCACTCTTGTTAGGTTGTATCCACGTCACGACAACCCGCGAAGTTTGCGCGTTTTATGCAGCAGACAAAGAGGGCGTTATACTGAGCAGAATGCTTTTATATTTTGGGGGGGGGGGGAGAGGTTTCCCAAATCTTGATAATTCAGTAATAAAATGGGGTTCGGGATCTTGCTAGTACACAGAACATGCGGTATTCTTAAAGAGGAAGTTATAATGGTTAAAAGTGAAAATCTAAAAGGAGTTTTAATTTAACATAAAAGTCTTGTCAGTAAGAATATTTTAATTAAAAAAGAAAGGGGATTAATTTATCATCTCTCTCTCTCTCTCGCACACACACCACACACACACATATATATATATATATATATTGTATAATGAAGTACAATTGAAACTATATTCATAAAGTAATACTAAGCAAAAATTACCTAAATAGAGTAAAGTATCAAAAAAATTAAGAGGACTAAGAAAACAAGATTGAGAAAGTCAAAAGAGAAGTAAAGTAATTTAAAATGCTATGGGTTAGACAAACATGAATGGTAAAACATGATTTATAGATTCAAACTATCATACACCCAGTTAATTATTTTAATGCAAAATGTTTAAGACCAAAAACGATTAAACTTATATACTAACACTTGCCTCTAAGAAAGTTATCATTATTCTAACTTAACCTATCAAAACTTAAACTTTCGCATGATCTCAAAAGTATACACACACACATATATTATTTTTTTAAAAATAGTATTTTGAGTGAATGATGTTAGCTTCTGTTTGTCATAATTTGCCTGGAAAAAAAATGTAAGTTGTTTTTTGAATATTATTGTAAACATTTTTATCTTTGAAGTTATATACCGTTAATTTCCTTAAGCCTGCTAATACGTGTGGGGTAACTGATGTTTAGTTCCATGATGCTCGGGTTGTATCTGACACAGTTTAAGGTTGATAAGAATTATATTCTCGCAGAATTTTTTTTCTCCAGAATTACATGGGTAAACTACGTCAGAGGTGGGATGAAAAGAATATAAAAGAAGTTGTAGAAAAAGTTAGAACAAAGGAAATTACAATTAGGGAAGCTAGAGAAAGATAATCTGTTGGGGGGGGTGGGCGCGGGGGCTTTGATAGTCTTTTGAGGGGAGGTGTGACGGGGTTGAGGGATGGAATTC
>BMAW01117713.1:1014743-1026933 GCA_019974015.1 Nephila pilipes | reverse complement strand
GAGAGAGAGAGAGAGAGAGAGAGAGAGAGAGAGAGAGGCAATTTATTTATCATTTTTAGCATTTTTGAAAATTATTACCATCTGCGTCCGGGATGTTTCAAATTTTTTTGGTTATGAGTTGAATCCAATGAAAAGAGTCATAATCGAGCGATAAATGTCAAGATAATCGCGTGACAAAGTTAAATACAATTTTTTGGGAAAACCTTTTATGACGAACTGGCTCATAATCGAAAAATATGGAAGAAAGGGATCTCTTTTTTGGCATCAAGTGACGAATTTTTTCTCTCTCTGTCCCTTCTGTGTATCGATCGAAAATGTATTGATCTGTTATTTCCATCGCTATTACCATTTACAAAGCGACAGAAATATATTGCATGAATAAAATCTTCATCATTGTAATTCTTCATAATTATGTAGAATAAATAAATAAATCAGAAATATCAGAGGAGCGTCAACATAAGTCTCTCCAAATGTATTTGAAATTTGAAGGAAAATGCACATTTCTAATTTACAAGAAGAAAAAAAAAAAGACCTACCAGTTTGAATTCGTTATAAAACATTTATGATTATCAAAACATGTTTTCCCAGATTAATCCTACACCTCCTGTTGGATCCATGTATTAAGAATATTTGAATACTAACATTATAAATAATGAGATCTCTGTAACTTGATATTATTGAAAACGTTCATTTCTAATTCCCAAAGAAGACTTACATGACCTTTCTACATTCGTGAATATTTCTCAACGCACAGTGCTGATATTGTGAATTCATACTCAAGTTACTCATTATTATATTAACTCCTATATCAGATTAGAATTGATATTACAAATTGTTGTAATAGAAACCTCATTAAAAAAAATGATGTTTTGACTTCACTCTCCTTTTCTAAGACACATGCTTCATTAAGATAAGCTTAAATCATTCAAGGTTTAAATCTCAAATTTTCCGATAACTTTGTTTTTTGGCAATATTCGAATCTTATCAGCTCAATTTTCTTCTAGCGTTAAATCTTATTAACATCCTTCATCACGCTATTTTTTTTTAAAAAAAATTGATAAAGAAATATCTTAAAAAGGAGTCCTTAGTTCTTCTTCATTCTAAATTATTTATAAGCTCTTTGAAAAAAATACTTGAAAGCCCTTGAATCAGTGGCTAAAATGTTATCTAAAAGCTAGATTTAAAAAAGTCCAAACATTCTTCTTAAATTAAGTTTATCAGCATCACCGTAATCGTTAAAAACACTTTCGATGTTATGGTGAAGGTTAATGGCGCAAGAGCCAGTTATGCTTATGCTACATTAAAACAGATGTAACTATGATCCAGACGTTTGAAAAAGAAAAAAAAAAAAAGAGGAAAAAAATTGGTTGGGGGCGAGTCACCTTGTTTACCATGGATAAAAAAAAACATGAGAAAGGGAAAACATCACTAGGGTGACTCGAAGTCATGATGCCCCTACTTACCTGAAGAAGGTAAGCCCTTGACGGCCGTTAAACACATGTACTTAAAACACAGTTTACGTAATGCGTTTAAAATCTTAAGAAGTACTATTACACGACAAAGATGTAGCCATATTCAATCACAAAAAATACACATCTTTCTTTTCCAACAAAAACTTAACGGTGAATGAATCCATTGACTTCTCTTCGTTTACACATGCCTGTCTCTGACAATAGTTGCTGAATCTAACAATAACAAAGATTTTTTTGGCTATTTCTCTTCCTTTTTTTTTTTTTTTCCTTTTTCAATGAACTTTATCCTTAATAATTTCTGGACAATAATCACAATTATGCAAGTTTTGTTGGAAAATTGAAAGAACTCATGTGACGCTGTAATTGAGGAAATACTTGCATATGATTAAGCTTTATGTACTTTATTATTTTATTGGTGGAGAGGGTGAAAGAGAGAAAATCGCACATATTTTTGTAACACAGCAACATTTTTTTTCCTATAAAAGATGATGACGAAAGATACAGATTTTAATTTTTATACATATTTGAAACGTGAATTTATTAAATTCAGTCAAATAATTGGTTTTTGATACATACATACACACACAAACACATATATATATATATATACACTCTTGAATGAGTATTTTTCTCACCAAAATCTTAGACTATGTGTCAGAAGGATTTCGAAACATAGAAATAAAATTATGTTATTACATCAAATTGCAGAAACATTTTGAATTTTGAAAATAATTATCTTGATTTTCTGAAAATTACGTGCGGTCTTAAATAAACCGGATACATCTTTATAAATAAGGAGAAGGAAGTTACACGCAAATGTTCAAATAAATTTATCTCCTTCAAAATAATCGCCAATGGAGAAAGAGCACTATGTAATTTAATTCTATTAAATTTTTTTTTATCATTTTTCTCAGCTCATCGAAACTCTGTTTGCAGTCACTGGAAGGAACTGTTCACCAAATACACTTAACTTTTGATTTAATATCCGAGACCTTTTCAAATATCTGTCCTTTCATGACCATCTTAAGCTTCGGAATAAGGAAGAAATCAGCTGCGGATAAGTAGGAGGGAAATGATGGATGATTTATCACTGAAGCTGAATGCTTAACAAGATGTTATTGTACAGACAATGCTGTATGGGATCTAGCATTAGTGTGTAAAAGAATTCATCACAAAAAAAGTTCCTTTCCCTAATTCGCCTTATCCAGTTTTTTTTAATCCAAAAAGCACCTCCTTGTAAAAATATTGATTAATGGTTTGATTTTCAGGGGCAAATTTGTGGCAAATAAGTCCTTCGTAATAAAAAAAAAAATGTACCACTCATACCGCTTGTATTCTTGATAGCGATGCCTTACCATATTCTCTGCGAATCATCTCAAGTAGTTTTACCTAATTTGAACAAAATTTAGTTCTGTAGTTTTATTCTATTTGGAAGTATATATATATATATATATATATATATATATATATATATATATAAATTTGGTAAAAATTTCCGTAACTGAAATGATAGAGCGAAATATACGCTCGTACAGACCACTACGCCACCTGCCACTCACGCCTGCACTCTGTCGAGCCAGATTACAGTGGTGCTTGGCTCGATCAGGTTGGAATGATGCTGACTGGGAACGTATAGTAATTAGTGACGAATCCCGTTTCCAACTGTGTAATGATGATAATCGAAGACGTGTCTGGAGTCACCCAGGGTAGCGTGCCGATCCTGCTTTCACTATTGCACGCCACATAGGCCCTCAACCAGGAGTTATGGTCTAGGGTGCCATTTCCTTGATAGCCTTGAATCTTGATTAGAGGGCACACTTACAGCACAGCGCTACGTTGACGACATTATGAGACCTGTTTTTCTACCGTTCCTTTTCAGTACACTGGCCTTATTTTTCAGCCAGATAATGCCACACTACATGCGACACGTGTTACTATGAACTGTCTTACAGCTTGTGAAACACTTCCTTGGCCAGCCAAATATTTCTCCAATCGAGCGTATCTGGGATATGATGGGAAGGCGACTGCATCTACGAGGGAATGTTGATGACCTAGTACGACAATTGGAGCAAATTTGGCAAGAAATACCACAGGAGACCAACAGGGAGCTTTATCACTTTATGCCACGCCACGCGGCTGCTTGCATCCAGGCTAGAGGTGGGTCAACACCTTATTGAGCTCGTTAACAATGTAACTCTGAAAGAAATCATTCAATTTTTCTGGAATTTTATTCATTTTCTATTCTGTACATAATTTTCCTATACGCCAATTTTTGTCTCCATCGGACAACTCCTTCTTGGTGCGTCGGGTTTTTTTTGTTGTTATAGTGTGTGTGTGTGTGTGTGTGTGTGTGTGTGTACAAAATATTTTATTCATCCAATTTTAAACTGATCAAATATTCAAAATGCTCGAATGCCCAATGAAAATTCTTATTATCAAATTTCAAATATTATCTTTCATTTTTCTTTCCCATGGGGTTTACTCTCTTTGGTGAACATGGTTGACGCACACCCTGCATACCTTAATTATCTTTCTCTATTTTCGGTTCTCTTTCTTCTCAACCACATTTTTAACTTTCTTTCCACCTTTTTTAAGCGTCTGGGTCACAGTTACACTTTGTTTGACATAGCATGACCACATGTAGCTCTAACCTTTAACCTCCACCATCATCACTCATTTCTAACGCATCACATTTCATTTATTGTCTGCGAATTGGTAGGATTTTTACTATGTATTCATAGTCAAAAAAGGAGTATGACAATAATACATTATTTTCAGTTTTGATTGCCCTTTATCATCAAATCAGTAATATTATCATTTTGATAACAATTTACGTACAGAAATAACGTATTTTAATACGTATATCATAAAATTCATTCCGCTCAAATCTGTGCTTAGTGTAGTTGAAACACATCATGAGATTAAAAATTCTGGGAACAATCACCTCACACTTCATTACTTTTGCAATCCCTTCCTTTATCATTTTAACTCATCGCGATTATCTCCGTAGGAAGATCTCTAAATTATCAGTACACATTGAGCTATCAGGACGTCCTATCAGTCATTAAAGACACACCACAATAAAAAACACAAACACGTGCAAATACTCGACACAACTTTATCGATGTGGCTGTTTTGCAATTGAGGTATCTTTATTTTTACTTGACTAGATATAAAATTTTATCACATGGTTCCTTTTCATGCGACGATACTCTTATCGAACTATTGATCTCAGCTCTTGACGATGAAGAGTTAGATGAAGAAAACATATCCGTTAAAGGATATTTGAATCTGAAGAGAAGCTGTCTCCGCGTGTATGTTTGTGTTAAGAAAAGATAAATTCAGAATTATTATTTTGTAGCCTCTAAAGGATATAAATGCCATTTATATTGATATTTTACAATTGTTATTAATCCGGTACACAGGGAATTCTTTTGTTTTTCCACAATTTATTTGCAATAGATTTTTAATCTCCTGACGAGACCCCCCCCCTTCCGGTTTCGACATCATTTAACATTCAAAAAAGAAAGAAAAAAAAAAACTGTTTAGACGTTTAGGACAGGTTGTACTGCTAGCGCTTAACCGAATCGCTGTAGAGTGAGTTGTGAGAAGAGGAAAAAAAAATGTTTTTTGCCAAAATAATGTCTAAAATGTGGGTCAAGCCCAAATACTTCTTCAAAACTGAAACTAGAGTAAAATAAAACTCTGTGCTGTACAAATCAGAATGAGTTATTCTGTATCGTGTAATCGAGAAACTATTCGTTTATCAGAACTCTTATCCCGTCAGAGAACAAGGAACCTAAAGTATAAATCTTACACAAAAATCGTTTTTAGAAGTCTGTTTGTTTGTTTCAAATAACGTCGCACGAAGAAGCAACATTAGGGCTATCGGACCTTATAATTGTGTATCTCGATTGTGCCGAGGACGATACCTGAGATGCCATCCCACTATTCAAACTTCCACACCCTCCCAACATGAGGGCAATGAGCCTCGACAGATTTAATGTGCATCAACCGCTCTACATGACGGGTATTTAAGTGGCATCAGGACTCGAATTCAAGATTCGATGGAAACAATGCCAGCCATGAGCTAGCGACCATGAACCCCTCGGTTACCGCGGTCGCTTTTTTTACAAGGTGTTATGCAAGGTATATATATATATATATATATATCAGTCGTAGTAATATCAGGATATATATGTCTCACCTATAGAAAGGTATATATTCAGTGTTTTAAATGTGTTGGTTAGTTGATTTGAAACAATGTTATTCTTGCTGAAGTATTTTTAATCAGGAGTACTTGAACTCTTTCGGGATTTGCAAAAAACAGATATTTTAAGATAAACAACGGATTAATGGGATTTGTATTTTTAAATATAATTTCTACACCTGTACCTACACAACTCCACATACTTTCTATAAATATCCTAACTTCAAAACATCCAATAGAGATTCATTATCCTTTTTACAAGTACAATGTATTTCATTGGGAAGTGTGTGGTTATACGGGTAAATAGGACTCTGTATTAAGGTTGACTTTACTTAATTGGCAAATAGCGGTAGCGAAACTCAAAACATATTTTTAAAAAGAAAATGTTTCAATAAGTACACGAGGTTATAACATACATATCCATTTATCATAACGCTTTCCTAAAATTCAAAAATATTCTATGAGTATGTACAATTTCTATTTAAACATTTAAGTTTCATTCAGCATTATAATATAGCAACGTGGGATATATTTCATACCTAAAAAAAATACTGAATTAAACAGAAATGAGTTTTTTCCTAATCTAAAAAATAGTACAAAGTTTTGGTCCTAGTCTTTCACATTATGCGAAGACAGTCTTAAATGTACATGTATCCTGATATCTTGAACTGGGTCTTGGGAGAATAGGGTGTCGACCCCGAGCAAGCCAATAAATGAGGCCAGAGTTCTCTGATGTGAAAGCATCGCGAAGTCTTTGTCAACTCTCCTCGACTTCGTAACTATACACAAAGACTTTTATTACGGAACGAATTCGCCCTTTTTCACATGAAAAATGCATTACAATAATACCCAAGACGACTTTTCTTTCGATAAACATAGATTGCTTTACTGTAGACGTCGTATTAATTTAATTGCTTTTGTTATAAAATTATAATTCATTGAATAGTTGTCAATTAATAATGAAGTCTAATCGTTTTTATGAGAATAAAATAACATTCATTTAAGTTTAAATTATCTCGAGAAGTTCATGAGAGAATAAAGTGTTTCAAACACAGTAGACAAAACATATTTGTTCTTTGCTTAAAAACGTAGAACCGGCTAAGTTATGATAGTAACAAAAAAAAATATTATTACGTGTACAAAAAAGAAAAATAATAATAATAATAATAATACACTGTTTTTTCTATTTGAAAAATCATATGCATCGTAAAGTGAAACGCCAAGTTTAGGAGAAGGTACAAAAATATTTGGAGAATAATCAGTTCAAATACACCTGTTCCTCATTTTGCACAGCACTTATTTACGCAGTTTATTTCTTTACTTACACGGTTTTTAAACGAAAAAAAAAAGTGTGCGGTATTTTATTTGTTTTGCATTATACTATTTATAAATTAAATGAGAATCATATTAATGTAGTATATATATATATACTACATTAATATGGGGAATACAAATTAAAGAGGGGAAATGAGTAAAATAAAAGTTGAAAATTTTCAAATGACTTAAAACTGATAATTTCTATATTTATCAGCAGAAATAAAAAAAAATTGTGAAAAAAATCTTATGCTTAATTTAGAAGTCGATTTTTAAGCATAATTTTTTTTTTTTCCCACGAACAACTAATTATCAGAAAAAAGAAGATACATAAGAATTCTGTATTATATTTTTTCACGCTAATATGCATACAAAAATTAAAAACTGCAAATCGGAATCAACAAACAGGAACATACCCCCAAAATTAAATTAAAATTTTAGTGAGTAGGGCCTGTTTCAGTTGATAACAGACCTTAACATTTTTAAAATCTTAAAAACTCGTCAAAAGCTTCAAAAAGCTTTGAAACTTGATTCATAATTAGAAATAATTTTGTATACGTGTGAGAAATATGATTTATTTTTAATTTTATTTATTGATAAATTTTCGTCCAGTGAATTGACTACTCTCTATGAAATTTTAGAAGAAAAAATGCATTAAATTACATTTAAACCTTTAGTTTCTGATCTCGTTCATTATTTCTTGGGGAGTTTTGGTCTTGTGGACTTGATCAGTCTTCAACTAGATCATGTGGAATAAGTCACATGTTCCAGTAATAATTTTTTTAAAATCCCTTAAAAAAATTCCACTGAAAAACTATGGATTTTTTTTTTCAGAAACTCAATAGTGAATAATTTTCTTCTTGGTGGACAAGTTGATGATCAATATTTTTACCTTTTTTTTTTGCAAGTGAGCTTTAAAAATTGCTTGGTCTGCTTCGAAGTGATATAAATTTCCTTGTACAGTACTCATCGTATATTTTGAAAAAGACGAATAGGCGTTTGACCGACTAATAAGCAATAACAAAAAATGTACAAATGTAATCCTGACTTTGAACACCATTTGTTAAAAATGGAAGTTACGTTATACTTGAGTTCCTACGAATAAGTCGCAATTTTGACTACAGAGACCTGAATAGACATATCCACGTTTGTTGCCTTAGACTTTAAAAATATTATCTTCATATGAAATTACGATGTAATATAAGAATTAGCTAGTTAAATCATTCATAGAATAAACGTTAGAAAATGCAATTTTTGGATTAATAATCAAGTATGAATCAATATATTTTCAGTATAATTAATAATCAATTATTTTTCCTTCCTTCATGTCCAATTTTTCAACAAAAAAAAACAAAAACAAAAAAAAGACGTATATGAACAAATAAATGCCCTTTATATCAAGAAGAAAAACTTGAACCCTTTTTAAAAAAATAGAATAAAAACATTATAATGTATAGCTCCCCCATTATAATGTGTATGTGAAAGGAATTAACAGTTTAGAGAAATTAAAGGAAAAGTAGTAATCAAAAATCAAAAATTAAAATGAGAAAAGAGAAATAATTAAAAGAAAATATTTGAGAAATATTATTACGAGTATATTCTGAGAAAAATGACTGACACAGATTATACAAAAACAGAATGAACAAATCCAAAAAAAAAAAAAAAAAAAATTGTTCCATGCAAAGTTTTGCAAATAATAGATTTAGCCAACAAAACTGCTACTTTTTTTTAAATATTTTTTTTAATTATTCAATCAAATATTAGAATTATAGCGAACGAAAAAATGTTTAAATGGATAATAATATTCTTTTCAGATATTAAAATTAAAGCAAGCGACTGATTATTAAATTGAATATATTTTAAGCTAAATGTAATTATTACTGCCATAAAAAGAAAACAAGCAAGTCACGTACGTTTCACACTTTTTTTTTAAAGTAATCGGATGACCAATTTATTTATTATCAAAAACAATAACCCATTTGGTGGCTAAAAAGTATACCAAAGAAATTTATAAATAAAAATAAAGTTGATCTATAAGAAAACAATATTAAGAAGTGTTGAAAAAGAACCATGGATTCAATGTATAAAATAATTATGAACCAATACCAAACTTCTGTCCATGACATCTTGCGCCCTTGACAGCATTAATTATTGACAAGTAATATCTCGTTTTGGGCTTTTGCAATCGCATTTATTTCAGGTGAAATAAGGCTGCCACGAAAACAGTTGTATAATAGAAAAAAGTATATTTTCCGTTTAAATATCACACAGAACTTTCTTCGAGCGAAATTAAGATGCTTGCATTATTTTGCTTATTGGGGAGCTATACATTATAATGTCGAGTAATTTATTACCTTGTTATGTGTAAATGCTTACGGATAAATAATAATTAATTGATATACAAAATGAGTCAAAATAATTGATATTCAATTATTTTGGCATACTGGTTTACGTGTAAGGGATTTTAATTTTAGAATAATATCAACATAATTCTACTTTAGTGATAATTTCAATACTTTTGAAATAAATACTAAATAAATATGAATAAAGAATCGAATAAACATGCATAACAGTTTCAAAATGCTTACAAAAATTAACTGAATTATAAACAAATAAATAATTCAGGGAAATATTATATATATATACTAAAAATTATGAAAAAATAATTCAATCAGGCGATTAATCAGGGTAAGATACGGTAGCACATTCGCAGATATGCAACTAGACGTAATGCGGGAGTGTCAGAGCAGGATAAAGCACTCCGGCGGTGTAAGCTCAGCATTTCTGAGAAAGAGATTGCATGGCGTGTATCAATTTAAAAGACGTCGAGTTGCTGCCTCGGTGAGAAACGTCAAACAATCAATCTGTTAGACGACATATGGATGATTTTACTCGAGGTCGAATCATTGGAAAGATAGAGGAAGATCGAAGTGTGACAAGTGTGGCTGCGGAGTTCGGGATTGCTCGCAGCATCGCTTCACGGCTTTGGAGAGAATTTCAAACTACAGGAACATCTGTCCTATGGCTCAGCAATGGTCATCCACAAGCAATCCCGTCAGTGAACGACCGATATGTTCCCCTACAGGCCAGAAGAAACAGTCGGCAGACAGCGGGAAAAATCGCTAGACACACGGGAGAGGTGATTGGACCACAGTGGTGGTCTGTTTGCACGACCACCAGTGAAAGTGAATATCTTTAACGCCTGCTCATCGGAGAATGCCTTTTCTGTGGGGCCAGAAATACCAGAATTAAACAGATAATCAATAGAGACGAGTACTCTTTAGCAGGTTTTGTCTGAGTTGCGAGTCCGGACGCATAGGCATCTGGAGAGGGCGGGGAACCTACAATAACCCCTCCTCCGAAGAGACCGATTTGGAAGCAGCGGTGGTCTCGTTTTAGAAGCATCATGCTTAGTTGCCGTACCGATCTTCATATCATCGAAGGAGGTACAGTCACCGGGACTTGCTATTGTAATGAGATTCTCCTTCCGTATGAGCATCTTTTTAGAGGCGCTATGGGTATGCAGTTCCTTTTCATGAACGACAATGCGCCCGCTCATCGAGCAGTAGCTATCGAAGAGCTGTTCGACAGAGAGGGTGTGAAAGCAGAGATTAGCCAGCAAGATCTAAATCCCATCGAGCATGTATGGGACTTTCTAAGAAGACGCTTTGGTAGCACGTAACTTACCGCCAGTAACGATTCCGGAACTCAGATTGGAAGTACAAGACGAATGGGTTGCAATGCCTCTACAATTGATTGACAACCTCATACTCAGCACAGTCAGAAGATGCGAAACCTGCATAGCCGTCAGGGGAGATCATATCCCCTACTAAAGGCTGGATGTTTCTGGCTGGACACCTGTCACATGGATGTTTCAGCCTTCAGTCTCATAGAGCTCCATACTACTTCTTCAATAAAGCTCCTTTTTATCCTTTTGATTTCTTTTTTTTTTTTTTTTGGTAAGTCTTGCTTACACTACTCATGGTCATACTTCTTGAGTATTGTTTGTGCTGATGTGGAAAGCTTTTGCACAACGTTATCTTGAAAAAACCATATCATCCTTAATTTTTGCAACCAGTGTGTATATATGTATATATGTATATATATATATATATATATAAGAGAGAGAGAGAGAAAGAGAACATAAGAGTTAAAAAATACACTCGCGTAAAACACACCAGAATAAGAATGCTTAATTTTATGTACATATCCTGATAAAAAAAATTTTTTTTTTTACTAATTATTTCGTTTCGGATGTATTACATATGATAAAAGGAATCTTATTTTAAAAATGTTCCATTAAAAATAATTCCCATAAGAATTTTTTGAGTTAATTTCTTATTTATTTATTTCGTCGGGTACGCTGATATCGACTGAATTGTATAAATAAAGGTTTCCATTTTTGTTTCTCAATCTCCAGATTGGTGATTTTCTCCTTTTTTCTTTTTCTTTCATACTTTTTTCATTACGTGTAGTTGTCGGGGAGTTATATTTTCTCAATATCACGGGACTCGCTTAGGTAGTTTTCATTTTATTTGTTTACTTTAGGTTTTTATGTCTGCTGAGCAAACTCTAGTTTGGATTATTCGTCAGAGGTATGTCCCAGCTTCAAAGTTGATATTTAATATTACAACCACGAATAAAAAGCTTGAAATAACTTCTCATCGCAAAAATCTTTATTTTCTCTATCCAATGGATGATTCAGATAAATGATCTTTGAAAAGAAAAGTTGTACATGTTTTGAAAATAACATGCTGCTACTGAAAACGTTAAAATACAAATGTTTCTTGTCAATAGACCAGTGACAGCATAGATTTTTTTTTTAAGAAATAGAATTATATTTTATTATTTTTTTTTTGAATTAATACTACTCTAAGGTTTATTGTTCATCATTTTTTGAGTAATCCAACGGATCAACAGTGCTCTAAAAATCACGAAATTAAGAATCAAGAATTACGGTAACGGCGTCAAAGAATAATGCTTTCCTAATAGAAATGGTCTTTGAATCACTAGATGGTGGGGGGAGGGACTTCAAATAAACATCCCAGCCCACAACCAAAATTGAAATTTAATTAACAATTACTATAAAATACCTACTAAACGTTGAAATAATTCAGTAATGGAGAGTGCGTTATGTTGCCTTTTATTATTTTTTTTGCTTCTATCTTTCGACAGAATGCATAAAAGTGTATAT
>BMAW01117713.1:984555-1005251 GCA_019974015.1 Nephila pilipes | reverse complement strand
TATATAGGCGAAGCGTTAGCAGCGCCATCTGTCGTGACGACTGAGCATGGGTAAGCGTGAATGGAAATTTTGCAATATTCTAACACAATAGTAATTTTTCTCAATTAATCAGATTAAACTTCGTGGCCACTCTATAAGAAGCTAGTATTCAACTAGCTTCTTATGGAGTGGCCACGGTTGCCTAGTGGTAATGCTCAATGATTAGCGGCCGGCGTTGTTTTCGTCGAATCGTAGGTTCGAACCCTGATGCCACTAAAGACCGGCCGTGTAGCGGGCTGATACACGTTAAACTAGTCGAGATCTCAGATCCTCCCGTTGATGTGGCTTGGAAGTTTGATGAGGGAAATTTCAGCTCAGATATCATCCTAAATTACCATCTGACCGAGGTTCAAAATTACGAGGTCTGTCGCCAATAGTTCTCGTGTTGCTTCTCAGTGCGGAGATAATAAACCATCAAATTAAATCAGTGGCTTGTAGAACAAAGGTTTTTAAACATTTTCTTATCACTAACTCCTTCGCTAGTAAATTGAAAGCCATACACTCCTTCTCAAAAACTCATAATATTTATGCATTATCTGCATAAAATTATGAAGGAATCCACAATTGTATATACAGTTCACAAAATAAGAGTTAGAACAATATAAAATTGGTAGATTGAAAGCAATAAAATTTCAAAATCGGCATTGCAAATTTTTATTATGCAACTTTTTTACAAAATAATATATTTTGTAACAAATAAATACTTAAAATAAAAAAGATATTATCAGAATATCTTTGTTGTCAGAATATCTGAAATTTGCGTTATAAAAAAGATTATTAGAACATAAGTCTCATGTTCTAACTAACTGATGTATTTTGCATCAAATATAAAATAAAATATCTAAAGTTTTAAATGGAAAGTCGATATATACTATGTACGCAATCCTTTGACTGCAAATGCCCCATTCAAAATGTCTCGGAATCTATTCAAACAAATCTTTTGCCACATTTGGAGATATGGAGTTCCATGCATTCTCTAAAGTTTTTTCCAGAATAAATTTGCTGATTATCGAACATTTTTTTATTTGTACGCGTAATAAATGTCATAAATGCTTGAACGGGTTAAGGTCTAGGGACTGAGATAGAGTTACAAGTCTTCAGGATGCATTATAGAGAAGCCACTCTTTCGATTTGATAGTAGTATTCTTAGAATCTTAGTCTTGTTCGAAGATAAGACTCCTTCGACCCTAATTTCCTTACACTGTCTTTTGGGTAATGGCGTAACTCATCAATGTATGTTAAAGTTATCATTTTCTTATCAGCAATTTACATATTTCCAACCCTATTATAACCCATACAGCCCCAGACGATGACGTTACCTCCTCCATGCTTCACAGTTTTCTATATATTTTTATGTTCTTGTGCAGTATTTTTTTCCCCGTCAAATTTCTAAGAACTTGTTTTGGTTTGAAAATTTCAAACTTGCTTTCATCGGAAAAAAATACATTTTTCCAGAAACTATTGGTTTTTGTTTGTATTTTTTAGAAAAATCTATAATCGTGTTTTTTTCAATTAGCTTCTGAAATATATGGCTTCTTCCTTCGCCGTCTTTCTTCTATGCCTGCATCTTGCAACACATTTCTATCTGCGGGTCACTTGACCGAGGTCCGTTGCCAATAGTCCTTGTGATGCTTCTATATATATAGAACGACGTTAATGAAACCAACCAACCAATGTCTGTGGCCAGCATCTGAGTACTTCTCAATGGAATACTCAGAGCATTTTTCACCAGTTCCCGTGTTTTACTCCCAGTTAGTTTTCTTAGTCTCCCTGATTTCTGCTTAGTATCCCCCCACAGCAGTCTCATTTTTCTTTTTAATAATATTATGAATTGAGCACATGAAAAAATATATATTTAACTCTTTTGAAATTTCAAGAAACGTTTCGTCACTTTAGTACAGATGAACGACTTGTCTCCTCTTCTCAAATGAAATCTCTTTTGTTTTAGGTACCATGACAGAACATTTGCTCGAAATCTGATATATAAATGAATTGAAAATATAAATAAACAAGCGTCTTTAGCTGAAGTTCATTTGAGGGTGACCTTGAAAGTTTAATGATGTCTCCGTTCTCTGTAATTTGCATACTCCCTTTTTCTGTTGTAATATTTTTTTCTTTTTTCTTTTTTTTTTTTTTTTGCGGCGCCAATTTTGTTATTTCTGTTTTAAAAATTTTGTATTCACTTTATATATTTTATTTCTACTTATCACATACTGTGTTATGAATGCTATATTATAAAAATTTGTTATTCTATCTGTTTCATTTTGTTAGCTTAAAAATTCCAATTTTCACTGTGTTCTAATACTTTTTTTTTTGTCAATTGTACATTGAAAACTAACTAATGTCTAACAAAAAATATGATATAGAGGTTCATGTATATTTTTTTAGTTTACTCATATGTAAATAAATTTAATACATAGAGAATTTCAAGTAAAAATTTATTTTTGGAAAACATTTTATTTTTTGGAGATTTTTCAAAATTTAACTTAGGTTAGTTGTATTGAATTATCGGCAAATATAATTTCAGAGTATCATAACAGTAAATGTTTGTTTTACAGTTGTTTTCACACACAAGTAATCTCATTCTTATCTTCAGTCTCTTCAAGGTACTGATTCATCTCATGGTTATCATTGTCAAAAAACACGATGTGTTTGTTGTCAAATGTTTCAGCCGAGCAAAATTACGACTTATAGTAAGGTAGATTAGATATTTAGGTCCCTCTATGAGTTACTACGGGCTTATCAATAATTGAGAAAATCTACGAATATCTTTTCCTAGATAGTTGATTCTAATTATGGCAGTAGGGAAAGGTAAATTATCCAACGCACTTCACTGATTAATTCTTATTGTTCCTTTTGTAACCCCGTGAGCGTCTCCTAAGCAACGTTAAACTTCAGATATACAAAAATATTGCGCAATAAAGGGTTGTTTATGTCCTGGGCAACGGTATCGGAAGTTTGATAGATAAAAATAATGAAAAGAAGGCGCGGTTATACTATAAACTTCGGCGAGTATGTTGACATTGAAGTTCTGAAGGACGCTTAGGTTGTTTCTGATAGTTTGAAAAGTGGTTTCAAGTGATCGCCGAGGTATGACGACACTATCACACACACGCCGGAAGGAATGAGGCTACATAAATATTCATGAAAAGGCCTTTACGTCTTCCTCTTCATATTTTAACCATCATTTTTCAAACGATTTATTCAAGGAATAAATATAAGTAAAAAAATATTTTTATATCAAGCTTTTATTTAAAGATGGACTAAAAAGTATATATATATTTTTTTTAAATATAAATTAATATGTAATTTATAAAAAGCTTGAGATGCTTAATTAAAATGCCTAGATAATTACCGAAACAAATTATTATAGCTACTTATATATGAAATAAAAAAAAAAGTATATAAAGATCAAAATTTTATAAATCATATATTACATTTAAAAAAAATTATCTTTATATTTTTTAGTCCATTTTCAAATAAAAACTTGATTTAAAAATGTTTTTTACTTATATTTACTTAATTCTTTTTAGTCTGGAAATTTGAGAGTAAAAAGCAATTATGTGAGCTATACGTGTATGTAAAATTTCAACATATTTGGACGTTTTTAAATTCAAGGTCCGATTAGGTTACCGCAGCTACGAACAACACCTGAGGTGGAACACCACTCTCCTAACTTCCACCCCACACCAACGTCAAAGCATTTATCTCTGATTGATTTAATATGCATTAGCCCCTTTACATGACAGGTCTTAAACGGAACCAGAACTCGAGTAAAACACCACCGGCCACGCGCTGACGATAATGACTCCACTAGGCTACCCTGGCCAACGGTATTGGTGGTAATTTCCATTCCTAAAAAAATTCAAGTTACGTCAACGTTATGATCAATAAATAAATTCTCAATAATATAAAAATATATAAATTGGAATTGTTGAGGCAAAATTATTACATTACGAAAATATATGAATTTTATATTTGGCCTATGGCATCAAAGTAATCTTCAGATGTGAAATCTGCTGCTGTTTAGAGAACTTACGAATCATGTAAAATGATTTTTAGAAATCTTATTTAAGCGTATAATAACTTTTAGATGTTTCATATAAGAGTAATGGGGTTCTTAGCAGTCTTGTATAATTTATAATATTAATGTGATTTTTAGGAATAGGAGAGAATTTTAATTTAAAACCCAACAACCAGTTTAAAATCCTTCCCGTACTTCTTACGTAGTCTGACTCGTGATGAAGATTTTGGTCCAAACGTGAATAGCACGAGTGAGACCCGTGGAATGAAAATTGGGCCAAACGTAAACATCACGAGTTAGACTCATGGAAAGATTTTTTGCCAATTACAATCGTGATTTAGTTCTTACCAGTACGCTACACATTTCGGCACATATTGCAACTGTTTTCGAGTATCACTTAGGCCTGTTTTCTACGCATCGTCTCTTACCTCTTGGGCCTGGATTTTGTCGAGCTAAATAGCAAGGGAAAGGGTTAATATCATTGCTTTGAATCTGTGATGCTTTTATTTAAAACTAAAAAATAAATGGAATCAAACCGTTAAAACTAATTTAAAAATTTGCGAGAACATATTGGTAAGATGTATTATTAAAAAGGAAATAAAAAAAAAATCTTTCTTCTTCAAAAACAGTATGAGAGTTGCTTCGAAACAATAGAATTGATGTTGGATTTACATATAAATAATTCGATATAAAAACCAACGTTTTTAAAAACAACGTTTTTATATGGTGGCAAAGTTTATTAAAGAAAATTATTGAAATATTAGTTAAAACTGTTGGTTATTTTTAACTTTAAAATTTACTAAAAAAGAGATATTTGTGAGCGTATTAAAAAATTCATAATACTCATAAAATCAAAACATGCATTTGAAAATTTGTAAGTCATTCTATTAAAAAAAAAATGGGAACCAGAATTCAGAAAAAATTATTGTGATAAGACATGGTGCCAAATATTGGAAACTTCCTTTCTTGCGAATGATTACTGTCTAAAAGTCAGCAACCCTTACTATCTCGGAGATAGTAAAGGGGAGATAGTATCTCCCCTTTGTGAGTACAATAGTTTTACGAGGCCTCATGTGGTGTGGGGAGTGCCCGGTGTTCCCAGAGGAGGAAAGAAATTTTTTCCTCAATCCTAAAAGCGCCGTGAGGAAAGAATATTTTGACTTATTAAAATTATTGAAATATTAGTTAAAACTTCTCGAAAACGTCTAAATATTGCATTGTTAGGCCAGTACGAACGATTCCCAAAATTTCAAAGCTCTAGCTTGATGGGAATTTGGTTAAATTAACGATCGAAAATTTGATGACACACACTCACACACACACACACTCACCAAGTGAAATTCAGAAAAACGTTGTAAAATGAATTATAGTGAAGAGTAGGGATTCGGGTTTCTGATTTCCCCTTTTTTTCATTCCTGGAAATACATCAAAATATGAAGGGAAAAAAAAAAAGTCTAAAAATTAGTTATTTTTATTTATATCAATAATAAGTACACAATATAAAGATATTCATTAATTCAAATTTCTGTTCCTTTATATATTGAACTTCAGGATATAAATAAAAATACATTTTTACAATATGATTTAAGAAAACAAGTGTGTGTGCGAGCGCTTTTTTTTTCTTTTTCTTTCTCTCAACCTAGTTCTTCGCTTTGTTGTGAACAACGTGGCAGTAGAAAATGCCCTTTCGGCTTCATAAGGCGCAACCTCCTCACTTTCAAAGCCTCGACCAGTTTTTTTAATTGTTATGATTTATTTACTGTTGAGTCAAATAACTGCAGTTCTTGTTTCACTATCTTTCTCAAGCTAGAACTCTTGCTAGTTGAACATAGGATCTTTGTCTTCGAATGGATCGTTTCTTTCTTTTTT
Source organism: Nephila pilipes (assembly GCA_019974015.1). Taxonomy (NCBI): domain Eukaryota; kingdom Metazoa; phylum Arthropoda; class Arachnida; order Araneae; family Nephilidae; genus Nephila; species Nephila pilipes. The sequence goes on along the minus strand of BMAW01117713.1, from coordinate 999,319 downwards.
TTTTTTTTAAATTTTCGCCTCAACACGTTAAAGATTTCTCTTCCAAAGTTTCCGAGCTCTCTTGTGAATGCGAAGAGTTGGACAATGATTCGTCTTCTTCGCAAAAGAATCTTGCCATAATTCTTTTAGCTTGTTGAACCAAAGAGGTTTCATTTGGTTAACGAGAAGGAGTTACAATAATTGCAGTATCAGCATCAAACTTTCCCCCAAAATTTAGATATTACATTAATCCAACTCCCTCTAATTTTTGAACTAAAGAATGTTTCATATTTTGTGTTTATTTGGATCAACTTTCCAATAAATACTCTTTCCGTAATTAGTGAAGTCGTATTTCGACTGCATAATTTTTCTATGCCAATTTTTACTGGCTTCAAGTCTGCTACAATTAGCATCAGAGTTTTAAATTCTACATCAGCAAAAATTTGTTGTTCTTTTATATTAACTAAGGCTTTTGAAGTTGCTGATTTTTTTATCTCTAAAAATCAATCAAATATTGCCATAAAACTATTCCAGCGTATTTTTGTGTCTGAACAAACCATCTTTTCACAGCTAAATTCAGTTTTAACAATAATTTTGTAAACTATCATTCTTCAGAGGTTATTTTCTGAATAATTTTACAATAACCTTTATCTTTTTTATAGGTTCATTTATATTGGTTGGAATTATTTTTTTGCATAAGCAATGTGAAGCATAGTATTTATATTTGTTACTATACCGCCTTCAAATTTTAAATCTGACGCTTCTTTCATAATAGTGTATAATTTTGTGTATTTGTGCGATTGTTCCGGGAATATTTGGGAACAAATCATCATTTTGAATAAAAAAAATCATTTTCAGAACAATAAATGTATTCAGAACAACAAGCCATTGAATAACTCTAAATATCGTTTGTTGACCTAGTAAAAAGTTCACTAGAACCGAAGGCTCACTATATCCAATTTTGTAGTAAACAATCATTGGAATATAACACACCAATTGATTAATAAATTATTAATTACGTAAATATCAAAAGTATTTTATATATTGTAATAATTAAGATATTTCTTTATATAAAATATTAGTAATACATGCAACTTCCAGTACTTTTAGAATATATATATATATTTATACAGAAAATTCACGAAAGAATAATTTAAAATATCTAAAAAAGACAAAAATCCAGAAAAAAATGTAACAGTGAAAGAAAAATAAATGAAAAATGGAACCCAGCAAGTCAAAAAGCAATATCGGGCTGAGGACCGAATAAGCGGGGTTAAACTAGTTTAATGGTACCAACCTTCCCCCTTTGCGACTTGGTAGGCTGAATTGGGAAATCCAAATAGCAAAAGAGATCATGATTAAAAGATGCAAAAAAATTCAGCGATAAAATCTACAAAAATAAAATCTATAATTGTTGGTAGGCTGAATTGCAAAATCCAAATGACAAAAGAGTTCAATGATTAAAAAATGCAAAAAATTTCAACGATAAAATTTACAAAAATAAAATCTATAATTCTAAAAATTATCAACAAATCAAAATATAAAAATTACTTACAAAAATTCAAAGAAATGAAGATTCAAATAGGTGAGTAGTAAGACGGAATTTTCTTTAAGTTTCAAGATGGATATCACATACTCAAAATGAAAAAATACAATACGTCATCACCATATAAATTGAAAAAAGATTTAAATCGTTGTTTGATTGGTAACAAAGTGTAAAAGGATGCAAACAATTGGTTGGTAATAAGTTGTATGGTAATGGAGTATAATGGTCCAAAGAGGGAGTAAAAATGTAAGCTGTGTAAATGTAAATAAATAAATAAATTCTTCACGGCTAGACCACTAACAAGCCGACTTTGTGGACCTATTGTTGTGTGGTGGATTTGAAATTGGATCACGATTCGCAAAGATGTTTAATATATTTATTATATATATATATATATATATATATATATATATAATAAATAATCTTATTCCCTAGTAACAACACATTCCTTAAGACTCTAATCTTATCTAAAGGGCTATGGTAACAGCCTTTTCTCCACCAAATGTCGTGAGCAAGAGTCTTGGAATGTGGTTGCGGTAACGCTATTGGTTGACGCCGTACAAAGAGGTGGCAGTCATTGTTAGTACAGAGAACGAGGCAGATTCTGCTCGACCTTCAATAAGCAACATCATGTCTTTCTTGAGTAAACACATTGTACATACCATTTTATGCTAACCAAGAAAAATTATATTTTTAATTCAATGAATCTTTTATTTACTGGAACTGAACATCTTTCTTATTTTGGCTTGTATGGACCTATGTGAAAGTGTGACTCAAGGATGTTATACACAATACTTGACATCAATTCTTCTAACCTTACCAGGATGATTTTCAGATTGAATATGGCCATGATTCGACGACTAGTAGGAATTGGGATGAGTGCAAAATTAGATATTCACAGTCCATGACAGAGTTTTACCGTGTGAGTATATACATATATCCATATGCTCTCCTCCCTATATAATATAATGATTTAGAGATTTAATTAGTTAAATAAAATAAGTCGAGGCGAAGTTCAAATTTCATTGTTGTTTTTTCCATTCTAACTGAGAGAGAGCGAATATCCATATGGCTGGAGATACGACTCCACGCTTGATTTACAGCACATGAGCTCAGAAAAGATAAGAGCGAGAATTTTTCCTTATTTTCATTTTTATAGAAAGAGTTTTCCCCTTATACGTAATAGATCACACGGTATAAGGTGCATGGATTCTGAGGGATTTTAAACAGCCTCCAGCAGCCTAGTAGGGATTATCCCTACAGGTCTTCAATCGTGAAAACTACAAATTCAGCAGATTTTTATGAGAGTGTGATCACATAAATTGAAGGGTAATTTGGAAAAATATTAGAAAATAAGAATGAACCCTTAACTTTTAAGTTAGAGAATGAGAAAATTAGGAAATTAAATTATCTTTCAGGGAGACTATTTCAAATTAAAGTTTAATCATTACAAATTTCATTATATATATGTGTGTGTGTGTAATTTTGTCTAATATAAACTTATTAGATTATTATAGAGGTCTTAACATTTTGAGTCTCTTTAAGTTATTTCAAATTTTAGCCACTCTTAGTCCCTCACTCTCTCTTTCTCATCATTAAATTATATTCCATACTAATTTTTAAAAAAAATATTTCTAACTAAGCGGTTTAGTCTTCATAATACCTCCACTGAAGTGTTTCAGATGGCAAAACATCGAACTTATGTGTTCATGCACGTAGTACCTTCAAACTGATTAGTTGAAGTAAGTCCATTAAAATTCCGTTTTGGCATGTGAATTTAAGATACTTTTCTCTCAAATACTTTTAAGGCGTTTGATACAATGTGACTCATAAAAAAAGTGTCTGAGTCATAGCCTCGTAATTAAAGTTAAGATTCTTTACTTGTGACTGGTTTTTTATTAACTTTGGAATCGCATGAATTGATTTAACGTGGCGTGAGATACCAAATGAGCACTGATATTCGAAACTACTTTTTTAGTTTGTAGTTTCTAATCAGGTCTATTTTCTCTAACTTTCTATTAATATATTTAAATTCAGTTAAAAAGATTGGATTTTTCCTGATATTGGACTTTCTCTATATAATATTAGATAAGACACTTTGTGCATTGTTACATACATCTCCAGATTTTCGTATTATATCATATGAGGTCTTTGAAACTCAACTAGGTGTAGTATCCATTACCACTCTCAACGGTCCACAGGTAGAAGGCCGCGGTAGCTTAGTGGTCATGGTCGCGGACTCGCAGCCGGTGGCATGAGCCTCGAATCGTGGGTTCGAGCCTTGATACTACTAAAGACCCGCCGTGCAGCCGGGGCTGATGCATGTCAAATCTTTCGAGGCTCAAAGTTTTTTCATTAGTGGGGTCCGGAAATTAGGAGAAGGAGGTATTAGCTCAGGTGTCGTCCTCGTCACTCGACCGAGGTTCAAAATTACGAGGTCCGATGCCAATTGCCCTCGGGTTGCTTCTTGTGCGATGTTAATAAAACCAATTAATCTATCTTAAAATTCAGATCTCTCTTCTCAAAGTATGAGATAAGTTCTCGTGAAATACTTTCTAATAATGCTCGTTATGCTGTCTCAGGAAAAAACTGATGAGCTTATACTGAAGTTAATTAATATTATACATTTTGACCTTCCTTTTCTTTTGATTTTAACAAATGTTTTTTTCGTAAATTCATTCCTTTTTTTAAAAAAAAATTCGTGGCGCGATGATAGGAACGTGTTGGGCTGCGTGGCAGAGACATCATGGATCTTAATTTCGATGGACCTAACTCCCATGGATTTAATTTTTTCTGATCAAACTCCCAAAGGTTATGATGTGCTGCAATGGGAAGTAACCTTCATTATTTTACTCTGTGGTCTCAGTAGATTCCAGATCTATCTTCTCGAAGTTTGGGACTCGTCCTCGTGAAATATGAGTATTTTCTCATCATATTATGCCGTTACAGGAAATGTTATTGTTCTGCCAATATTGTTAAGAAAGAGATAAATAGTTTAATAAATTTGTATATTTATCATTTATTTCGTGATTTTAACACGATTCTCAGTATATTTATTCTTTTTATTCAAAATGGAGACCGCGGAGCTCTAATGTAAAGGTGCCAAGTTTCACGTCCTGATTCCAACCAAAACTATGAAGTGATATACAATCTATATGAAGAAAAAAAAAAAAAAAACACGACGCACCAAGAAGGAGTTGCCCGATGGAGACAAAAACTGGCGGATAGAAAGATTATGTTCAGAATAGAAAATGATGAAAATTTCAGAAAAATTGAACAATTTCTTTCTGAGTTACAAAGTAACGAGCTCAATAAGATGTTGACCCACCTCTAGCCTGGATGCAAGCTGTCACACGACGTGCCATAGAGTGATAAAGCTCCCTAATAGTCTCCTGCGGTATTTCTTGCCAAATTTGCTCCAATTGTCGGACTAGGTCATCAACATTCCCTGGTAGATGCAGTCGCCTTCCCATCATATCCCAGACATGCTCGATTGGAGAGAGATCTGGCTGTCCAAGGAAGTGTTTGACAAGCTATAAGACAGTTCATAGTCACACGTGCCGTATGTGGTCTGGCATTATCTTGTTGAAAAATAAGGTCAGGGTACTGCAAAAGGAACGATAGCAAAATAGGTCTCAGAATGTCGTCGACATACCGCTGTGCTGTAAGTGTGCCTCTAATAACGACCAAAGGGGTCCGGCTATCAAGGGAAATGGCACCCCTAACCATAACTCCTTGTCGACGGCCTGTGCGACGTGCAATAGTGAAAGCAGGATCGGCACGCTATCTTGGGCGTCTCCAGACACGTCTTCGATTTTCGTCAGGACACAGTTGGAAGCGGGATTCGTCGCTAAACATTTTACGTCCTCAGTCAGCATCATTCCAACCGGATCTAACCAAGCACCATTGTAATCTGGCTCAACAGTGTGCAGGCGTCTAGTGGCAGGTAGCGTAATGGTCGGTAAGAGCGTATATTTCTCTTTACTACCCGTCTGTTAATGGTCATGGGGGACACTCTAGTGCGGGTTGCACGCCTGATGGTAGATAACGATGAACCAGGCGATGTTACAGCTGATCTGACAATCACTCTGTCCTCCCGATTTGCTGTTGCTCTAGGTCGACCGCTACTATCATGATGCTTAAATCTGATATTGCCCACCCATTCTTGCCAGCATCTTCTAATCGCCGCATCACTACTTTGACCCATATGACGAGCGATTCTCCGATTTGCCCAACCTGCCTCTTTCAATGCAATGATACGACCTCTTTCATACTCTGACATTTGCTCGTAATGAGCTTGAATCCTGCGGCGAGGCATTTTTTAAGTCGTTGAAAGGTATCCTAAATCGCAATACAACAGAAAATTTGACCATCCAATTGAGAATCACTTTTTATTAGGTTGTCAAGTATGAAATGGAGCAAAGTTCATGTTATTTATTTCAATTGCACATAACCTCATTTAGACGCCGTATTTTGGCATAATTTGTTTTTCGCGTGAAAAGTACATCTTTTCCTCTTTTTAACGCATATTTCAGTTTGAAAAAATTTGCAATTTTTTTTTGTATAGACTTTTAAGTGAGACCATGGAAATCAGCGAAATTCGTGTGTTGATGAAGTATGAGTTCCACCGTAGAGCCACAACACGGCAGCAGTCGCCGAGATATCTAAAGTGTGTTCGGCATTCAAGTGGCTACAAACGCGACTGTAGCCCGTTGGTTTAAGAAATTTCGTCCGGGAGATTTCAACCTGTCTAATGAACTACGTGGTCGACCCAAGACTCAGGTGGATAATGCCGTCCTGAAAGCCACTGTAGAAGCGAATTCCAGCCAAAGTGCATGTGAATTATCATTAATGTACAATGTATCAAAGCAAACAATCTTGACTCAATCGGCAAAGTGAAAAAGCTGGACCAGTGGATACCGCATGAATTGACTGATGTACAGAAGAAACGAAGACTCGACGCATGTCTTTCTCTCCTTTCTCGCAACAAACGTTCTCGTAAACGTTCATCGCAATGGTTGGACAAAGATGAACCACCAAAACACTGTCCGAAACGAGACCTCCACCAGAAGAAGCTGATGGTCACAGGTTGGTGGTCTGGCTTAGGTGTCATCCGCCACAGCTTTATGGTACCTGTCCAATCGATCACGGCGGATGTCTACTGTTATCAACTAGACAAAATGATGAGAAATCTTGCTATTAAAAAGCCAAAGTTAGTTAATCGGATGACTCCAATTCTCCTGCACGACAACACTCGACCACATGTCGCACGAATGACCGTGTCAAAGCTACAGGAGTTGAAGTTAGAAATTCTCCGTCATTCACCGTACTCGTCAGACCTTGCCCCCACTGACAATCATTTCTATCAAAATTTAAACAACTTTTTATCTGGAAAAAAATTCAATCCTGCACAGGCTGTCAAAATGGCGTTTCTAGAGATCATCGACTCCCGTGATCCAGACTTCTACAGCAAAGGAATAATTGAGTTACCTCTAAAATGGCAAAAGTATATCGATAATATGGGTGCATACTTTGATTAAAAATAAAAAGTTTTTATTGGAAAAAAATCGAATTAAATTATGTGCATTTTTTGCACCATTTCATACTTGACAACCTAATATGTACACCTGCTGAGTGCACAGTTCCGATGCGCTGTAGCTCCTGCTATTCATTCATTGGTCACCTAATTTAAATCATTTGCATGTTCGGTCCAAATGTCTTTGCGTACGAAATTTCATTACATTCGGGCAACTCCTTCTTGATGCGAAGTTTTTTTTTTATTATTATAGAGTGCAATAGGGGCCTGTTGCATGTTAAACGGAAATTGACTTCAATTAAAATTATGTTTTTTATACTCCCCTCACACGGTGTGGGATGGGAGTTTGGTGAATGAGGTAACCACTTAGAGTCGAGTTCGTCATTTGACCGTAATATTTTTAATTACAAGTTCTGCATCCAATAACTATTGTGTTGCTAAGGCTATGGTTTCCTAGGAATGCGGAATCATTATCTGGCGGCTGTAATATTGAGGTAAATGACGTCACTAAAATGTTGCTTGCGTAAACCAGAGGGCGTGGTTTCCTAAGACCGTTAAAAGCAAGGAAACCACATCACTAGTTTGTACAGAAGATGTTTTAGTGACATCATTAACCGTAATATTATGGCCACTAGATAACGGCACTGGTTTCTTAGGAAACCATAGCTTTACTTTATTGCTGTATTCCTGCTAAAAATCTTTCTCCGCTAAAAATTTTCTTTCTGTTAACTACAGTCATTTAAATGAAAATAGATGTTTTTCATTTCTGTATTTGTTTGCTATTTCTGTGTTATTAATAAACATAATTCATGTTAATTATTATTTTTCGCACACAGGGAAATCAGAACATTAAACAAGTGACTGAGTTATTTATTGTAGATGATATCAGAACTCAAATACGTAAATATTGATGCAGGAGATTGTAAATGAGATATTTTCCAGTTGTTCGAAAAGTTATGCGTTGACTTTTTTTTTTTTTTTTTTTTTGCTTATTCAGCTGTTGCAAAAGAATATTTTGAGCGGTCGTATTAAAGCAAATTTTGATATCTTAACCAGAGAGAAAAAATGAGGCTGAATCCACAAAACTAAACAGGAGACAAAACATTCAAATTATAGATATTGGAAAACACTCCACGTATCCTTTTACAATGTGTGATTAATGAATATTTTATGATCAGAACAATATTAAAACGAGAAAGTTAAAATTAAAACAAATCTCAAGTATTTTAGCAAACAGATTCGTACAATCGTCAGATTGATTGAATGTTTTTTTTCCAGTCACATTTAAAAGCAACACCAGGACCATAGGCAACGGACCTCGGTCATGCGACGAGGACACTTGAGCTGTCATTTCCGTCTCCTAACATCCGCACCATCCCAATATGAGGATTTGGAGCCTCTGCGTAGTAAACGTGCACCAACCCCGCAGCATAATGGGTCTTTAAATTGATCGAACCCGCGATTCGACTGAAACAACATTAGTCATGAACTCATGACCATGACCACTCAGCTACCGCATTCTGTACTACCATCAGAAGGCGGGAAAGAGAGAAAGACGTTATACTTTTTTTCAATTTTTTATTAACAAATAAAAATAGAATGCTACAATAAAAATGTGAAAAAGATTTTTTAGTTTTATTAACGTCGCACTAGAAGCAACACGAGGGCTATTGGCGACGGACCTCGTAATTTTGAACCACGGTCAAGTGACGAGGACGACACCTGAGCTGGCACCCCCCCTCTCCAAACATCCACACCACGCCAACGGGAGGACTTTGGGCCCTGAACAGATTTAACGTGCATCAGCCCCGGCTACACGGCGGGTCTTTGGCGGCCAAGGATCGAACCCGCGACTGAACGAAAACCGTCGGTCGCTAGTCCACGACCTTGACCACTAGGCTACCGCGGCCCGTGAAAAAGATTCAACGCTCGCTGATTAAGATAACTTAAGCCGAAAGTAACGCGGTACAGCAGTAGCTCTCTTCACTTTTGCCTCACGTACATTCAATAATTGCTATTAAAATGTATTTAATATCTATTTACAGTATAATTTTGTGCCCATAGATGTGAACTCGTGGCCGATGTTGTTTCGTCGAGTCGAGAGTTCAAGTCTTGATGTCACTAAAGACCCGCAGTGAGGCTGGGCTGATACACTTTAAATCTATCAAGGCTCCAAGTCTTCCCGTCTGCGTGATATGGTTGTTTGGAAATGGAGGTACCAGCTCAGGTATCGTCCTCGTCACTTGATGGAGGCTCAAAATTGCGAGATCCGTCGTTAATAGCCCTCGTGTTGTCTGTAAGTGTGACATTAATAAACAGTCAATCAACCCCAGCAGCATAATTGTCTTTGTGTAATTCGGCTTCTAGTTCTTGACACAATATAATAAATGTATATGAGAACAGCAGGCAAAAATAAAACACTTAACTGATTATCTTCATCAACAAAGTTGTTCAATGTGTGTATCTTCTGCCATATTTTATTCGCACAAAAGGAAAATAAATATAGAATAAATAACAATAGGTCTTTGCATAAAAATTTCCACTAATTATTAAGTGATTACTATTGCAAATGATTCGAGTGTATAGGTTAGAGGTGCAAGAAAAATCCTCCATAAAACTTAACAAATTTAGCGAATTGCCAATGGTGAGTGAGTGAATGTAAAGTTTATTGGCGCAAGAGCCAGATATGGCTATGCTGCGCCAAACAAGATTAAACTGTGGTCTAGACGTGAAGTTGAAAAAAGGTAAAAATGGTTGACAAGAAGGAGGGTCGAAAATAGAGAAGGATCGCTAGGGTATCCCGGGAGTGCGTCACCCGTGTTTACCAAAGACAGTAAACCCCATGGAAAAGTAAAAGATCACTAGGATGCCTCGGGATCATGAAGCCCGTACTTACCTAAAGAAGGCAAGTCCCTGAGGTCCCCTGATATAATCCCCAGGGGCAGGGTGCCCGGCTATACCCCCAGACGCTGGGTACCCATTTTAGTCGCCTTTTACGACATGCATGAGCTACAGTGAGACTATTCTGTCATCCCCGGTCACCACACGGGTCGAATTGCCAATGGTTATAGATTCATTATTAAGCTGCCATCTACAATTTAACCTTTGGCTTCTTGCTTGCCACTTAACCCATCGCGTTAAAGCAGAAATGACGTTGGAGAGCCATGGGAATTATGTAATAGTTATTAAGCGAACCTTATTAGTTTTAGATCGATTTGAATGTTTATTAATTCTTTATAGCAGTCAAATAATGCTTGCTTTTTTTTTAAATTGAATTTAACCCTTTAACGTTTAGCTTTGAATTAATTTTTTTACATTTTTAAAATTCAATATCAGGGGAACACATATTACCACTTTACTTATAACCAAATGCTCAGTTTTAGAATAAAATTACATGTATTGGTTTCACGAAGTTTTAGGACTAAATACAATTGAAAATTTTAAAGCTAGTGTTATCTATAATGAATGGAAAATAATACAATTAATATCACGCGTTATGTGAAATTTTTCATAAAATTGTTGTATAATGGTTAAAATGTTATATATAATTATCATGTAACGCGTATTTAATTATATTGCATTTAACCTAGATTTTGAAACTTCTTATTGTCGATATTTAAACGTTTGCAATTACATTTAAAGCTTTCACAATGAAGTTTTGCTTAAAAGCTTGCTTAAATTAACTTTAAGTTTTCGTAACAAAGTTTTGCTTATATATTTACTTAGAGCTTTCTGAAATAAGAGAATTTCAACTGTTACATTTTTGATGAAATTATTCATTTGACTAACAGTAAACTATACCATTACAACACAATAATGAATTGCGACTGAGAAAAGATTCTTTCGAATGATCAAATCGGAAACATTTTTGTATGCATAGCTTTTGATTTTAAAATAGTTTATTTTAACGTTTTACCGTGACCTGAATTTAAAACGAAAATATGTAGATTGTAGTCAAACGAGTTACTACCACGCCATCAAAGAATAATAATTTTATTTTCATGTTATCCTTACCCAGTTTACCAGTGTCTTATTATTTATTTCGTCTCGGATTTAAAAATGTTGCTCTCTCTATATTTTTTACATACTTCATGTTATTACACCGTTTCTTTACTTTCCACATTAAAATTTTTGTTGCCGCGATAGCCTAGTGGTCAGGGTCGTGGACGGCGTTGTTTTCGTCAAGTCTTGGGTTGGAGTACTGATGATATTAAAGATCCGCCGTGTAAAGTTAATCTGCCGAGGTCCCAAGCCCTTCTATGACGTGGTGGGGAAGTTTGGAGAAGGAAGTGCCTGTTTCAGTGTCGACCTCGTCACTTGACCGAGTTTCAAAATTACGAAGTCTGTCGCCAAAAGCCCCTGTGTTGCTTCCCAATTCGAACATTAATAAATAATCACATCACATTTAAGTTAATGATACATTCTTTCGAAATATTTAATCTATTAATTACAGTAATTATCCCGGGCAAAAATAAATGTATTAATGAGGATTTTAAAATGAGTATATATTTCGTAAACATATACAATAAAACTTCGTTAAGTCGGATTAATTGGGACCGAAGCCTGTCCAGGAAATCAAAAATCTGGGCTAACCGGAGACTGGGAAAAATGGAATAAAATAAAACATACAGAAAGCCCTGTTTTTATTGATCAATTGAAGTGTACTTCAAGTTGTTTCATTGCATTTTCCAATTAGACAATGTAACATCTTGTGTCATTTATCACTGGGGTAATATGTAATTACTTATGACTAACATCACACTGAGAAGCAATGCGAGGGCTATTGACGACGAACCTCGTAATTTTGAGCCTCGATCTTGTGACGAGGACGACACAGCACTGGCACCCCAATTTCTTAAACTCCACTAACTCCACTAATTTTTTTTTTATTTTTTTAGTTTAGTTTTTATTAACGTCGCACTAAAAACAACACGAGGGCTATTGCGACGGACCTCGTAAATTTGAACCACGGTCAAGTGACGAGGACACCTGAGCTGGCACCCCCCTCTCCTAACTTCCACACCACGCCAATGGGAGGACATTTGTCCCCCGACAGATTTAATGTGCATCAGCCCCGGCTACACGATGGGTCTTTAGCGGCCAAGGATCGAATCCGCAACTGAGCGAAAACCGCCGGTCACGAATCCAAAGCCATGACCACTAGGCTACCACGGCCTTGTTGGAAATAAATTACTCGGATCCCGCCAGTAGGCGCCTTGTCTCGTGTAAGTGAGAGCGCACGGGTTCATGGATAATATTTTCAGAGAATGCTCTTGAATCTTGACCGCGTAAGGCGGGTTATTTCTCCTGACCGCAAAAGCGGGTTAAATTGTAATATGGGCTATTTGGAAGCCTGGTGTAGTTGTAAATAGTATTAATTATTTGTTTATGTGTGATTGGCACGTAGAGACATTAAATAAATGTGTATTTAAATTAATTGCTCTCCCTATTTTGGCTTGGTGGATAACATCACCAACAGGCCTCTCCCAACACGAGGACTTTGAGCCCTGACATTTAACGTGCATTCGTCTCGCGACACGACTGGCCTTTAGTGGAAATATACAAGTTAAATGTCATGGAAAGTTACATAATGTGATGGAAATTATCTTTATATTAGAATAATTATCAGTATTACATCCAATCGATTTAAGATCGGATGACAATATTTTAAACTTTATTCGACTACAAAAAAAGATTCGATAAAAAGGAATCAAAGAAACTGTTATTTAATTTCTGAAAACTCATTCATACAAATAAATCACAAACAAATCAACGCCGTTTTTGATATTCAAGAATATCAAAAACGGCGGTAAAAAAAAAAAACACGAAAAAAAATCCGATTTTTGGATGAATGAAATATAGAAAATGAATAACTTATATAATAAAAGTTAAGATGGTGCTTTCATTATTCTAGAAAATACATTGGATTTCGCTTTTTCTTTATTCGTGAGTCATTTCGATCACATAAGAACAAAAAAAAAAAAAAAAAAAAAGAACAGCAGTAAAGAAGCCATAACGTTTCCGCTAGCTAATAAAACAGTAATCATTCACGAAAAAAAAAAGATTTTATACTCATAAATAAATTTTTAATGAACAAAAAAGGCATAAATTATGGAAACTTAATAATGACCATTAATATAATTCAATGGTCATTTTCTTGTGCCAACAACGAACAATTTGTGTTTCCTGGAGGCACCCTTGCCACAGGTTGGCAATCGATGGGTAAGATTATTCCTTCAACAATGATCCCCCAATAAAAACAAACCCGTGGAAAATTTGATGAATTGTGATATTGTAAAAAGAATTGTTTCCATTAAAAAATAATTTTTAAGACGGTGTAACCAATTGTAGTTACACGTGCTTAACGCTTAGCACGTTTCTCTCCTAATATGAATCCAGCTGAAAACTACCAATCTACAAGCAAAAGCCATAACTCTAAATGTTAGGTTGATTTTATTAACGTCGCTCCCAGAGCAACATGGGCTATTGGCCACGAACCTCGTAATTTTGAATCTCGGTCAAGTGACGACACTAGAGCTGGCATCCCCTCTCTTAACTTTTACACCACACTAACGGGAGGACTTTCAGCCCTGACAGATTTAAAGCGCATCAGCCCCGGTTACACGGCGGGTCTTATGTGGCATCAAGGCTCGAACCTATGACTCGAGGAAAACCGCCGGCCTCGAGTCCGCTGTCATATCCACTTGGCTACCATGGCCACTCTAAATGTTAATTAATACCAAAAAAAATATGTGAAGTTAAAAGAAGTAATAGTTGTAGCTTTCTGGTAGTACAGATAATTTATAAGTTAAGAAAAATATCTCAGGTAGTTTTAGCTGAGAGGGTTGATTGGTTGAATTAACGTCGCACTGGAAGCAACATCGACGAACCTCGTAATTTTGAGCTTCGGTCAAGTGACGAGGACGTCACCCGAGCTGGTTCCTCCCTCTTCAAACTTCCACACCACACCAATGGAAGGACCTCGACTGATTTAACATGCATCAACTCCGCTTCACGGCAGGTCTTTAGTGGCATCAGGACTCGAACTCATGACTCGACGAAAACGAAGCCAGGTGAGAGTCCGCGATCATGACCATCTGGGCTGCCATGGCTACTTTGTCACTGGGGATATAGGAGGTGTAACAAAAATATAATATTTTACACTAATATTATATATATATATATATATATATATATATATATATATATATATAACATCAATCAATAACTCCCGAGACTAACCCAGAGATGGCGCTCGTAGTAAACCAGTAACCAGGTCTTTCTAGAGTACGAACCTTTGCTTGAAACGTGTCAAAATTTTAAGTCGATCGGACCAGTAACAGCTGAGTTATCGAGGTTGGAATAAAGTCGTTTTGTAGTTTGTTTAAAAAATGGAAAAAACCGAGTTTCGTGTTCTGATAAAACATTGTTTTTTAATGGGTAAAAACACCGGGCAAGCGAAACAATGGATTGAAAAATGTTACCCGGACTCTTGTCCATCAAAAGCAACGATTTGTCGGTGGTTTGCCGAGTTTAAACGTGGTCGTACCGACACAAATGACGCGGAACGCTCGGGTAGACCTGTGGAAGCCGTTACACCGGAAAATGTGAGTGAAGTGACAAAAATTATAATGAAAGATCGTAAAGTGAAGCTCCGTGAGATTGCTGAGATGACACAGATATCATATGGAAGTGTATTTACT
>BMAW01117713.1:972162-984530 GCA_019974015.1 Nephila pilipes | reverse complement strand
ATCCTTCATGAAAAATTAGGCTATGAAAAGGTTTCAGTGGGTGCTCGATTGACTCTGATGGAACAAAACAGCAACAGAGTCGATGATCATGAAAGCTGTCCTTATGCTATTTACTCACCAACAAAAGATTTCTTGCGGGAAAAAAAAAAAAAATTGGGAAAAAAAAAAAAAGATGAATGTAAGGTTGAACGTGTGTATCACCCTGGAAGATGATTAACAAAAAAGCAGTGTTATGAATTATGAATAAAAATTTCACAAAAATGTTGTTTTCAATGTTGTCTCAGGACGATTATCCATGTGTTAAATTATATATATATATATATATTGAATACTAATAATATATATATATATATATACATATTTTGATTTAACTAAATTATTGCTTTATACATCTCAAAATGATTTTATCGTATTCCATCTCTAAAATGGTTTTCTAATTCCTCCCCCCCTGAAACTATCGCTTAACCTGAAGTTGTATGCATTTTGGTGTACGTGTTCCTTTACTCAAACCTATTCAAACTAGCTTTGTCCTAATGAAATTTAGATTTTGTTATGTACTCATAAACCCGTAGTGTCAATGTGTCATCAACCCTCTTTTACTGCCTCAGCACGACAGTTGCATGGAACAATGAAAACAGTAGCATAAAAAGAGTGGTCCAGGAATTAAAATCATTGAAATACACATATACTATATAATAAACCAATAACCTTTTTCTCCTATTCAAAATCTTACGTTAAAAATCTGTCGCAGTGATATGATGCTTAAGTTGATCAATGTAATATGAAAAATGATTGCAGCTTTCCGAAACGTAGCGCTGCTCCACTCTAGAAAATTTAAGAAGAAAAAATTTCAGAGGAGATTTCACTCTAGAAAATTTGAAACTCACATATTAGTTGGAACATGGATTAATAATACTGAAATGCATTTAAATTTTAATTTGCAATTTCTAATTTATTCAAAGTACATTTTATTTACAGTAAAAAGACGCGTAATCCATTATAAAAATCCTTATACAGGAATTGATGTTTTGAAAGCAAGAGAAAGTTGCAGACGCGTTCTAGAAAAAGAAAAGAAAATTGGAAGCAAGATCAAGCAATTAAAAGCTCTATGCAAAGTTTTGTAGGAAATGATTTAGCCACATAACTGCGGGGTGTTTTATAATTATTATTAAAAGACTCAATTAAATAGAAGAGTAAATAAACGATGAAATATCCAAAGATGACTAGTAGTAACATTTCCGGATATTAAAATTAAGAAACGATAAGTTATTAAATTGAATACATTAGTTAAATGTAACTAAAAATAACTAAACGATAAATTATTGCTGAATATTATATCAGCTACTAACATGTAGAAAAAAGTGAAGCAAACAATAGAATTATTGTTGAATATTATATCAACTACAATAATTAATTAAAGCGAACGATAACACTATTAAATTGAATGTCCCAAGCTAAATGTAATTAAAATTAAAAACGCAATAAATATTATTAAATTAATATTATATCAACTAATATGATTAAATTAAAGCAAACGATAAATTATTAAGTTGATCATTTATATCAGTCCATGTAAATAAATTAAACAAACGATAAATTATTAAACTGAATATATTTAAGTTAAAATGTATGTCAAAATTAGAGAAAGCTAGAAAATTTAGAAGCAATCTGGTACGCAATAAGTGATTCTAACTAAAACAATAGCCCCTTGAGATTGGCTAATTACTTATCGTTTCTTTAGCTAGGCTTCTACCAATATTTATTAGTTCTTCTTTTATACTCACTAAATTAATTGAAGACACTCAAAATGATTTAAATTACATTTTTTCCTAACAATGTATGGGTTTGTAGCATTTTTTTTTTTCCATTTATTTATTAGAAAATATACCATCTAATAAAAATTCCCATACACAACACGTGTAATCTTTCAGTCATTTTTGCTTATCGTTGACGAAGACGAAGAAATCAAGATCAAACATTTTTTTGCTTATAAATCAGTATTTTTCTAAATGTTTTTAAATCTGTCTAATGTCGAGGTTGTTGACTCATGCACTTCTTATGAGTCCTTGTGTTATGATTGGTTCGTCCATTTAAGTACGGGATGTGGTTTTTATAAAATTTGCGGTAATTATGCTCTTACAGGTGGAAGATGTACATAAAACACTAACAATTTCCGTATTATAGTAATCTGTCTGAAGCTACATGTCAATTGTGAATCATAATCACCATACAGAATTCAGGGATAAAACAAAATTTAGGAAAAATGAGGAATCTTAAGATCTTAACGAGGTCAAAACTCATATCGAGTTGTTTAGTACTGCTAAATATTTCATACTAGTAAAAATTGTTACAAGTCTAAGTATTTTCTTTTCTCAACAAATATATTTTGAGACTTTACGTAAAATCCTGAACCTTATAGTCCTTATGAAAAATTACAAATAAAAAAAAAAGAAGCATGAAGAATGCTGCTCTGGAAAAAGTTTTAAGTCTCATTTTCTTTGCTAGTGAACCGAGAAGTATTGAACATAAGATCAGTTACTCCACATTCCATCGTGAGAACCTAGAGAGTGGAATGACATTCTATCAACTGCCTCCCTCTCCATTTCCCGTTTTTCCTGAAAGCTGTCGAACTCCATTATCTAAAGAAAATGGACACTGTCCCCAAATACACTACTGAGGAAAAGAAGATTGAAAAACATTTATTTTTGAAGTCCGAGATAATATTAAATTTAAATCAATGTGGAAAAAACAACCTAAGAAAAGTTCTGTTTCGAGAGATGAAGTACACATACGATCAGTGACTTTCGCTGCCAATCAAGCTGTTTCAGTTCTTTCTCACCAGCCAGGGCTTTTCCTTAGGCACTTGCGGTACCAGTGACATGCAGCTTTCTAGAACTACGGCATCTACTGTCAGGGAGTAAGAAATTCATGTCTTTAATTCCAATATTCCCCGTTACAAGGTTAAAGTAATAACGTTAAAGAAAGAAGTTTTCAAGAAAGATAAGTCATTTTCTGGAGATTAAATATCTATATTCTATCTTCATAAATTTTACTTGGGATATTAAAGAAGAATAATCTATCAAATGTTATTTCAAAGTAGCATAACATATAAACAGATAGAACAATATTCGTTCAACAATTTGTAAAGTAACTAAAGATTATTTAATTGTCAAGAATTGAATAATTAGAACTATAGAATCAAAAAACACATGGGTTTCCTAATGAACATTTATCTGACGTTGTGTTTATAAATCCGTCAGCCTAGTAGGTCATAGTCTGCAGACTCGCCACAAGACAGTTTTCATCGAGTGGTTGGTCTGCTTGATGCCGCGAAAGACCCTGCAGTAGCGTGATGATGTACGTTAGGCCAAAGTCGCTTCTGGCGTGATGTGGAAGTTTGGAGGTACCAACTCAGGTGTTAATTTCGTAACTTGATAGCGTGGTCAGTCGCCACATACTGTCGTGATGATCTTTCCAAGTGAAACTTTAATAAATCAACTTACAAAAATGATTAGTTGACACTCATACGAGATTCTTGACAAAAACTCTTTCTGCTTACCGCAACAAGTGCGCCACTGAATTACTGTGCATTAAAATGAGACATTTACTAATCAAATGTTCGTATAATGTGAGAGGCAGAAAAATGGTGGCAGTTGAGTATCGCCCCTCGCATCTGACTAGTACTTGAACGAATTCCGAGGTTTGTTGTTAATAATCCTTTTTGTAACTTAACGTAGTAAATTAACGTAAAATAAACCGGTGCTGGTTAGATTAGAAATATCAGTTGATCTATTCGACGTTAACTCTTCTTTAGTACTCTAGTTTTCTTTCTGGTTTATATTTAAATTTCCACTTCCTTTTCAATCTAATGAAATAGCCAGACAAGGAGCGAGACCCTAGGGCTTTGAATTAAAATGAATAATGAACAAAATAAAGATTTGTTGACAAGTGGAGGGTCGAAAAAGAGAAGAATGTTAAGGTATCCAGTGGTGCGCCTCGTGTTTACCAATGACATCAACCCAAGGAAAGAGGGCCACTAGAATCCTCGGGGTCATGATGCCTGTACTAACAGAACCGTTAGGCCTTGAGGGGATTCACTAATATTTTGGAGCAGTAAAATAAGCACCACCTGAACTTATAAGTTGGTAAATTTAACATTTTATATCAATACTGAAAGCCATAGACATCAAGAGCATTGAGGTAGACAAACTTATGAGGGAAACAGAAGAGAAACGTGCATATATAATAGCATATTCGGTAACTCAAACGATTAATAAGTAGTGAACTATATTAATCTATCTCTTCACAAATTGTGCAGAATTTATTGGTCTAACAAGACCGTTTAGATTTAATAACACGATCGTTGAAACTAATGATAGGCGTTACAACAGGACTTGTGGTGCGAATCGTGGTTGGGTTTTTTTCTCAAGGTGGCTCGAGCTTGACGTTCCGAAACACCCGCCACAGCGGGTTGATACACGTTTAATCGTCGAGGCCTCCAAATCTTCCCGTTGGCGGGGTGCGGTTAGAGAGAGGGAGGGCACAGTCGTGTGCCATATCTCAATACTCGACCGAGGTTCAAATTCACGAGATCTCACCAAGTTCCTCGTGTTGCTTCTCAGTGTGATTTTACCAATCAATCACATCACACCAAGACTCTTGCATCTAATGAGATGATGTTACTGATCATTGAGCTATGCGACTACGATCACTGTTAAAGCAACCGCTAAAACCAATCAAAATGTATCCTCCTATATAATCATTGCAAACATGTTTAGAAAAATCCTGAAAGCAAGACATTTTTTAAAATATCAAAAGGAATATTTAGAGATAAATTATCTTAAATTTACATTAACGAAATGAGTAATGACAAACTTTTTTAACACTTTAGCGGTGATTTGTGTGTGCAACTCGTGTGTGACGTCAATCTTCTAATTGTCACCTTGATCTGTGATATCCAAAGTACCCTATTCGAGAATAAGTAAGAGCTATACATATGATTAATAAAGACTCATTCAGTTTTGCAGCAGTAGCAAAACATATTTCTATACATACTTTCCAGAGACAGAGATTGCAAGTATTTGATTCCTCTCCTTTTTTTTTCTCCTGCTCAAACAGCTCAGTAGATAATATTGCAAATAACAAGAGCATACCATCTTTAAGAGAGTATTTAATAATGGAAGAATCGTAGAAAAGTATTATCTGTTATGGAACTAAAGAAAATTGTTTTTAAGAAATAAAATAAATACGAATCATTTATATATATATATATAACGAATGCTGCATTGAGACACTAAAATGCTTCAAATCTCGCATTTTTTTTTTTTTTTATTTTGCTGTTAAATAGAGGGTGCTTCTGCTGATTTCTGTCGATATATTACTTACGAGAATTTCATATAACAGGAACGTTCGAAAACTGACTTTTAAAATTATAAACAAACATGCAAAGCCTTTGAGAAAAAATATTTGTATTTACATTTTTCTTAAACTTGATTTCATGAATATCATTGAAATTGATATTTTACAATGAGCTTCTCATTTGCTCGTACATGACAAACTTAGAAATAAATTTTTGTTGTGAATAATTAAAAAAAATTTCACCTAAAATTCGAAAAATGGGGTATTAGTTTCAGATCTAAATTTCATGAAACATCATTTATTACTTTAATAGGCTTATTTCTACCTTTAAACTTACGTATATATTATCATTTGAGGCATAATATATAAAGCCTTTAAGTCATACTAGCCATTACATTTGCTGAGTGGTATTTTCATCATTAAGTTGTAGAGCGGTGGACCGGTTTCGATGAACCTTTTTCCCCCCCAGAGTCCCTCAGTCAGTAATGATGTCACGGATCCTTTCCCTATCTTTCTAATCCCTTCCCTTAAACAATACATAAAATTCAGAAAACTATTTATGGCGCCGAAACATAATT
This sequence comes from Nephila pilipes, assembly GCA_019974015.1. Lineage (NCBI taxonomy): Eukaryota > Metazoa > Arthropoda > Arachnida > Araneae > Nephilidae > Nephila > Nephila pilipes. The sequence goes on along the minus strand of BMAW01117713.1, from coordinate 978,594 downwards.
AAAGTAATATAAAAATATAATGTACAGGAAATGTGGTTTTTTTCTTAATTCTTTTAAATATATAAACGATAATTAATAACTTATATAATAATATGTATAAATACATTTAAAACATAAAAAATAAAAATTATGTAAATTTTATTTCTTGAAAGACTTGTCAGTGTGAAGTCTTTTTTTTTTTTTTTTTTTTTTTGTATAATAATATTAACACTCGGAGGGGAGAATGGAGACATGTTATTCTTTTAAGAACTTATACACTAATACTTTTCTGTATGTAGGGAACGCAAGAAATCAACACTTAGAAATCAAGAAGAGTTGAACTTTCTTCAGAATCGCGGATCTCTTTATCTCTCTTTCCATGATCCATGCCATAAAATCTCTATATAACTATGCAATAGTAGTCACTGCGTTAATTTTTCTACAAGGTTTTAACCTGTCTTTTGGTTTTAACAGCCATTTATGCAATTCTCGTGCTACTTATACCACTAAATAATTAACCAAGTTTTTTATATTAAACTTATTTCTTTTAGAAATCCTCTGCATCTGCAAAAAATCCATTAGTCCATGGTCTCTATGCAAAATGTATTAGATGCCTCCAGGAGTTACATAGTTAACGTATACGGTTCCGTACATCACCTACTTACCATCTATGTATACACACATATTTGTAAAAGTTTGCAATATTTGCCGCGTACAATCACATCATCAATATTTCTCAAATATTTTTATGATATTATAAATCACACAAATCCAGTCATGCTCATAAACCTGATTTATTTATCCATATTCAGTGAATTTAATCATGACTACAAAACGACAAAATAGTCACAATTCCTCAAGCCATCTTGGTAAATAACACTAATTTCTAACCTCCACTTGCCGAAAAAAAAATTTTCACTGAGTCATACGTAGCACTTATTATTCTTCAAAAAAAATTTCTTGTTCTCAGAGATTTATTTTCTAATTGTTCATTTTTAAACTTTCTTTTGCTTTTTAAGCTACCTCCTGCTCCTTCTAGGTTTTCTAATAGGTAGTTTCATTTATTCTTCATTCAAATTACATAAGCGTTTATTTTCAGCTCTGTCTCTTATTTAATTTTCGTGCTTTTTCGCGCACATCTCCATAATAAAGCCAAGAGAGTGCTAACTGAGCCATGATCGTACGTGGCGATAGTAATGGTATATCTTTGTTTTTTCTTTATTTTAGTTTGTGTAATGAAAAGCCAGGACTCTCGAAGCAGCTCTTAGCGAATGAGTGACGCTTTTAGATGATGTCAGAAAACAATCACGTAAAACTACTGCAACTTCGTTTTCTTTTAACCTCAACAAATTGCCTACCAATTCAACTGAGTCACCCTTTTTAATTCTTTTTGAATATTAGGTTAACTAACAAAGAATCACAGGCATCGCTGGGGAGTGTTACTCTTTAGTGGATTACATATTTAAAGAAAAATGTGGAAATAGTGAATCTGAAGCACTTTAAACTAGTAAAGTAACAAAATATTTCAAAATCAGAGGTAGCTTTTTTTTTTTAATTAATCATATAGTTTATTTTATTGTTTATTTATTATTAATTTTTTATTTCTTTCCACAATAAACTCTAAGCCATTGATCATCAAGACAAATATTTAGGAGGTAGAAAGCATTCAAGTCTAAGGGATAAAGTTCTCCAAATGACAAGTTCCACCTAATATTCTCAATAGCATACCAAATCTTTTATTTTAAAAAAATTTTTGTGGCATGTAAGATTTTTTTTCTTTTTACCTGCTGAACAAATCAATTTTTTACAATCATTGACGATTCAATTAATTATTTCTAACTTCCAAAAAATGTTCCAAAAAAGCAAAATTATCAAAAAATGACTGTTCTTGGAAACAAAGTTAAACAAATAATAAAATTTAATTAAAATGCAATTTGAAAAAACATATTTTACTTATTCATGAAATTCTTTTTTTAAACAATTGAATAAACATCATACCCACGCTTATGTACAATTACTATTGAAGAAATACTAAAAAAAAAATCATAATAAATTCTTAAGGTTTTAATTTAAATCCATTAAGAATAATTCAACGTATGATAAATTTGTAGAGTAATATTGAATTTGAATTCATTAACGAGTTAATAAGTGCCAATGCTTAGCAATAACTTAAAATTTTATTATATATATTTCCATAAGGAAAACAGATGGCAGAATTAAAATCAAATGGAGAGAAATATGCCGAATTAAAAAACAAATACAACTATGTTAAAATGAAAATGAATTGAATCCAAATAAAAAAAAAAAAAAAGAAAAGAAAACCGTTAAATACACTGCGTATGGTCTGAATGTATTTATTTCTAACTTGTTATTTTGTCCAACGAATTCTTTTTTTCCTTTACATTGTAACTTACTACTGCATTAATGTTTGTCGAAAAGCGACACTGTTATCTTAAAAGTGAACCAGTATTAAAAGATATACCGACAAAACTTTCTGACATAATTAAATCAAGCAATCAAAACCGTTATCAATGTGTTAAAACTGTAGATTCTTATAACTGGTACGTAATTTCATATACGATTCCCAGATATCCGCTGATTCTGAAAAATAAAATAAAAGAGTTGTGAGTTTTCATGTTCTGTGTGAGGAGTTTTTCAGGAGTTCTTGTGTGAGCACAGGATGTCTGTGGGAAGTATGTTTCGAGGAAAAATTAAACTCAACTTAAAAAATTAATCCGTTTTACCGAATAATTTTTTTGCCTATGTAAATGCTTTTTTTTTTAAATTGTTTAGAGCAGTCATTAAATATCAATTATGATTTCAATTTTATTAGCTCAGAGCTTGAAAAACCGGAAAATAATTTAAAAAAATTGAAATGAACTCTTAAAAAATATTTTGCAGTTAAAAGAAAATCATATTCAGATCGAAACAGATTTCTGAAATTCTCAACTTCTTTTAGTCAAATTTATTGAGTTTTCTTGACTTCATTTGACATGTTCTATCACATATATAAGTCATTTTATTTGTAAAGTAAAAATAAATTTTAAATATATTCACAACATTAAGTATTGATATGTAACAATTAAAAGTATTTACTTTGTGTGTTTGTGGATCACTTAAGTCGCCAGATAAGCAATAACAACACTATCAACCATCCAAGACTTCCTGTATATGTTCACTTTATCTATTTAATGTTGAAAAAAATGTTGGTTTTATTGAGAGATCAAACCTTTTTTTGAAAATTTTTTTCTATAAGGAAACAAAATTTCTTCAGTTAACACATAATTTTTTTATATTCGAATTCACTTGTAATAACTCTTTGATTCAATATAAAAAAAAATCTGATATTGAAAACACTTTGCATCGAATGTTACATAATGAAATGAGTTTAAAAAATTGAACATTAAATAGAAAAATTAAGTTAAAAAGTTATAAAAAAAATAAATTTAATCTTGAGGATTTTTTGTTTCAAGGGAAATTTTACCACAGAAATAAATATTTATTATATAAGGAATGACTAACAAAAAAATTTTGAAATAAATACCCAAAAGAATTTATTTCCAAATACGAAGACATTCTTTTATTAAAACACTAGGAGGGGAGAAAAAATGAATGGATTGAAAAGAACTTAAAAAAAAATATGTGGCCAGGGGAAAAATAATAATAAATACTAACCCTGATTTATTAATAATTGAATAAAATTCATTACTTCATTTATTAAAATTCATTGTTTCTGGTTTCATAAGAACTGATATTATGACAATTTTTTACACTCAATTAAGAATCAATTTAATTAAATGCAATTTATTTATACATGTAATATTTGTTTTAAAATGCATATTTTATGTATGAATCATATAATACCTTAAACGCGATATTAGATTAAAAAATAAGAAAATTTTAATTACCTTTAAAAAACGGTCAGTTTCAAGACACCCCAAAAATATAAACAAGCAAAACAAAACAATCAAAATAAAAACTAACAAAAAACATAAAATTTGAAATTTTTTGTTAGTAAAATTTCAACAATTATTATTATTATTTTAAAAAAAGTAATATGAGTTCACTATGCATATATTGAAGATATATGTAAATTTAATAGCAAATCGACTAGATTTTCATAAAATTTTAATCATTTCTTTATGTAAGACTTAGAGGTATAATTCTAGAATTCCCTTATGTGTACCACTTATACTACAGTATTTCAGTATAGATTCTTACGAAGGAAAAAAAAAAAATACGATTATTTGCCTATTTTGGATTTCTTGGTATATGTTATATTGCCCTCCTACTGTAATGATATTTGCATTTCTCTAATCGACAAATTTTGGAATATTGCTTGAATTAGCCTTATAACGAAACACACGTTTTAAAAGCGTTGGTTTTGTTTGATGGTATGGGATAGAGTGATTACGGTTTGTGGAAGCTAACTTCTAATTCATTTCAGACAAAACAAAGATTAAAGTGAGATCTTGGAGCATGTTATTTTATTCTCAATGTCCTTTGCACAAATGATAATGATGGTATGGGATTGTGAGTGAGTGAAAGAGTTGAGGTTTATGGCGCGAGAGCCAACAACGAGAATCTGATACAGACGTAAGAAAGGTGAAAGAAAAAAAAAGAAAAGAAAAAGGGAAAACGATTGACAAGAAAAAAAGAGCCGAAAATAGAATGATCGCTCAGGGGATTCCCTTATATCATTCGTATTTTTTGCCAAACCAATAAAATTCCATGGAAAAAAAAAAGAAAAATATCATAGGATATTTCTTGAGGTTATGATACCCGTACTTACCTAAAAGAGTGGTGCTCCGGGAAAAGAAGGGGAGCAGGCCAGAATGTGGATTGCATTCTTTTTAATGTCGTCTCTACAGCAAATATGAGGACTATTGGCGACAGGCCCGTAATTTTGAACCTCTGTCAAGTGACGACGACGGCATTCCGGAGCTGCGCGTTTATTCCAAAACTAAACACCACGTCATTGGGAGGACGGGGACTAACAGATTTAATTACATCAGTCTCTACTACACTGGTGGGTCTTTAGTGGCATCAGACTCCGGAACCCATGACTTCAGAAAACTGCTGACCATGACCACAAGCTACTGTAATATGATAGAGCAAAATGATTAGAAAGCCGACATTCTGATTTCAACTACAGACTTCACAAAGACATAGTAAGAGCCCATAGCATGTTAGTTTCATTCTCAATATTCATTACAACAGATGACTTCTGCATATATGATGTGTATTCTCTGAACAGAACTGTTAGTATTGAAACAAAAGGAATGAGCTTTTATCAGCTTATTTTTTCAATATGATCAAAGAAAAAACTATACTAATATATTTCTTCAGTGGCGCGAAACCTTTAGATATCTACATATTGACACTTTCAAATTTTCGAATTGTGTGCTTGCTTTTTAAGCAAGAGATTGTCAAAAAAAAAGAATTTATTTATCGCGCTCTGACTTGAAATCGATTTTAGAATAAGTGTTTCGATCTTTCATGTGTGTAGGTATATTCGCACACATACACATATACAAGGTGTGGATATTAAATAAGGAGACTGAAGTTGTTACAGAAGAAGTAAGCACGCTAAAGACCAACGAATCGACAGCTGTTTAGCGTGAAGCCTTCTTTTGAATGTAGTGCCTTAACTTCTGTAAACAAATCTTGTACAGCCGTAGATTTCATCTGCATTATGCTATTTTTTTTGTTTCTCTGCCGAAAATGACAAGGAGCAACGAATTATGAAATCACGAAATTTCATATTCTAGCAGCGTTTTTTTCATTGGAAAAATATTACCGTAACTTATAATATTGAAAGAAGTATATGGCAATGAATGCTTATCACGTGTATGTGTTTTAAGTGGTTTAAGTGTTTTCAAGATGGACGAGAAACGTTGTAGATGATTCACGCCCGGTCGCCCTTCCCGTCAAAAAACGGATGACAATATCGGAAAACCCGTAATCTGGTTCAATCTGACCGTCGATATAATCGCGATTGCTGAGACAGGAATTGACAAACTCCGTACGGCACCCATGTAACAATGCCATGCAAAAAGTAAAACAAATGGTGCCTGCTGAATTTCTCTCGTTTGAACAACAAGAAGTCATACAAAAATGTTTGTTCTGACACTTTGAATGCCATTGAAAAATGATTCAAACAGCAATACGTAACTGAACGAAGCATACCAACCTTTCGTCGTGGAACGAATATATTTAGGTCTTTCATATAACATAATATTAATTCAAACTATTCCTGGAGTAAAATATATTTCAATCTAACACATCGATCAATAACTCCCGAGACTAACCCAGAGATGGCGCTCGTAGTAAACCAGTAACCAGGTCTTTCTAGAGTACTAACCTTTGCTTGAAACGTGTCAAAATTTTAAGTCGATCGGACCAGGAAAAAGGTTTTTTGAAGTGAAGTGAAAAAGGTTTTTTCCAAGTGGG
>BMAW01117713.1:922007-972062 GCA_019974015.1 Nephila pilipes | reverse complement strand
AAAAAAAAAAAAAAAAAAGATTTGGAAAAGCGTTGGAACGATTGTATCACCCTAAAAGGTGATTAACAAAAGGTGTTATGTTGATGAATAAAAAAAAATTTTGCAAAAAAATGTTGTTTTCAATGTTAGTCTCGGGACGTATTGATCCATGTGTTATATATATATATATATATATATATATATTATACTGCTAATAATATATATATATATATATATATATTTGCAGTATTTTGATTTTTAGCTTAAATTATTGCTTTATACATCTCAAAAATGATTTTTTAAATCTATTCCATCTCTAAAAATGGTTTTCTAATTCTGTTCCCCACCCCCTGAAACTATCGCTTTTCAACTGAAGTTGTAAGATTTTCGTGTACGTGTTTTCCTTTACTCAAACCTATTCAAACTAGCTTTGTCCTAATGAAATTTAGATTTTGTTATTACTCATAAACCCGTAGTCGTCAGGTCCACCCAACCCTCTTTTACTGCTCATACGCAGTTGCATGGAACGTAGAAAACAGTAGCATAAAAAAGGAGTGGTCCAGGAAGTTAAAATCATTGAAATGCACAATATATAATAGGAAAAAAACCCAATAACCTTTTCTCCTATTCAAAATCTTACGTTAAAAATCTGTCGCACGTGATATGATGCTTAAGTTGAGTCAATGTAATATGAAAAATGATTGCAGCTTTCCGAAACGTGCGCTGCTCCACTCTAGAAAATTTAAGAAGAAAAATTTCTAGAGGAAATTTCACTCTAGAAAATTTGAAACTCACATATTGGGAAAAACATGGGATTAAATAATACTGAAATGCAATTTAAATTTTTAATTTGATTTCTAATTTATTCAAAGTAATTTTATTTACGAAGTAAAAGACGCGTAATCCATTAATCACAAAATCCTTAATACGGGAATTGATGTGTTTTGAAAGCTTAAGAGAAAGTTGCAGACGCGTTCTATAGAAAAAGAAAAGAAAAATTGAAGCAAGTCGAAACAAATGTAAGAAAGCTCTATGCAAAGTTTTGCAAGGAACAGATTTAGCCACATAACGTGCGGGGTGTTTTTTATAATTATTATTAAATTACTCAATTAAATAGAAGAATTAAAATAAAACGATGAAATATCCAAAGATGGACAGTAGTAAACATTTCCGATATTAAAATTAAAGGAAACGATAAGTTATTAAATTGAATACATTTAAGCTAAATGTAACTAAAAATAAAGCAAACGATAAATTATTAAGTTGAATATTATATCAGCTACATGTAAGTAAAATTGAAGCAAACAATAAATTATTAAGTTGAATATTATATCAACTACATATAATTAAAATTAAAGCGAACGATAAATATTATTAAATTGAATGTATTTAAGCTAAATGTAATTAAAATTAAAGCAAACGATAAATATTATTAAATTGAATATTATATCAACTACATATGATTAAAATTAAAGCAAACGATAAATTATTAAGTTGAATGTTATATCAGCTACATGTAAGTAAAATTAAAGCAAACGATAAATTATTAAACTGAATATATTTAAGCTAAATGTAATTAAAATTGAAGCAAGCTATAAAAAATTTAGAAGTAATCTGGTACGCCAAAAGTGATCTAACTAAAACAATAGCCCCTTGGGTGGCTAATTACTTAATTCGTTTTCATTTGTATTAGCTCCGTACCAACATTTATTGTTCTTGTTTTATACTCACTAAATTAATCGAAGACACTCAAAATGATTTAAATTACTTTTTTCGCAACAATGTATGGGTTTGTAGCATTTTTTTTTTTTTTTTTTTCCATTTATTTATTTAGAACAAATATACATCTTAAAAAAAAATCCATACGCATACAAACACGTGTAATCTTTCAGTCATTTTTGCTTATCGTTGACGAAGCGACGAAGAAATATCAAGAATAAACATTTTTTTTTGCTTATAAATCAGTATTTTTTTTCTCGTGTTTTTAAAATCCTGTCTAATGTCAGAGGTTGTTACTCATCACTTCTTATGAGATATAATTGTTATGATTTGGTTCGGTCCATTTAAGTACGGATGTGGTTTTATAAAATTTGCTAATTTATGTCTTACGGTGGAAGATGTATTACAAAAAAACACTAACAATTTCCGTATTATAGTAATTGTCTGAAAGCTACACGTCGCAATTGTGAATCGTAATCACTTTTATACAGGAATTCCAGGGATAAACAAAAATTTAGGGAAAATGAGGAATCTTAAGTCTTAACGTAAGGTCAAAAACTATATCGAGTTGTTTATGTATGCTAAACATATTTACAATACTGAGTAAAATTGATTACAAATCTTAAGTATTTTCTTTCAACAAATATATTTTGAGACTTTACGTAAAATCCTGAACCTTTGATAGTCCTTGTAGAAAATTACAAATAAAAAAAAAAAAAAAGAGAAGCAGAAGAAATGCTTTGCTCTGAAAAAGTTTAGAGGTCTCTCATTCTTTTGCTAGTGAACCGGAGAAGTATTGAACATAAGATCAGTTGCACCCACATTCCCATCGTAGAACCTCTAGAGAGTGGAGATGACATTCTATCAACTGCCTCCCCTCTCCATTTTCCCGTTTTTCCTGAAAGCTGTCAGAATCCATTATCACAAGAGAAAATGGACACTGTCCCAAATACAACTGAGGAAAAGAAATTGAAAAAACATTTATTTTTTGAAGTCCCGAAAATATATTAAAAGTTTAAATCAATGTGGAAAAAACAATCCTAAGAAAAGTTCTTGTTTCGAGATGGAAGTACTACATACGATCAATACTTTTCGCTGCCAATCAAGCTGTTTCAATTTTGCTTCTTTCTACCAGAGGGCGCTTTTTCCTTAGGCACTTGCGGTACCAGTGACATGCAGCTTTCTAGAACTGCAGCATCTACGTCGAAGGGAGTAAGAAATTCAGTGTTTTAATTCCAATATTCCCTCTAGCTTAAGGTTAAAGTAATAACGTTAAAAAAAAAAAGAAAGAAGTTTTCCAAGAAAGATAATCATTTTCATTCGGAATAAATATCTATATTCTATCTTCATAAATTTTACTTGGGATATTAAAATGAAGATAATCGTATCAAATTTATTTCAAAGTAATAACATATTAAACGGATAGAACAATATTCGTTCAACAATTTGTAAAGTAACTAAAGATTAGTTTAATTTGTCAAAATTGAATAATTAGAACTATAGAATCAAAAAACACATGGGTTTCCTAAAATGAACATTTATCTGACGTTGTGTGTTTTATAAATCGCGGTAGCCTAGTGGTCATAGTCGCAGACTCGCCACAGACGGTTTTCATCGAGTGGTTGGTTCTAGCCTTGATGCCGCGAAAGACCCGCCGTGTAGCGTGATGATGTACGTTAGGCTCAAAGTCCTTCCGTGGCGTGATGTGGAAGTTTGGAGAGGGAGGTACCAACTCAGGTGTTATTCTCGTAACTTGATACGTGGTCAGTCGCCAATATCCGTCGTGATGCTTTCCAAGTGAAACTTTAATAAATCAATTCACTAAGAAATGATTAGTTGGCACACTCATACGGAATTCTTGACAAAAACTCTTTCTGCTTAACTGACAAGGCGCCACTGAATTACTGTGCATTAAAATAGACGACGATTTACTAATCAAAATGTTGGTATAATGTGAGAGCGAAGAAAATGAGGTGACAGTTGAGTATCGCCCTTCGGCATCTGACCGTAGTTCCGAATTCCGAGGTTTGTTGTTAATAATCCTTTTGTGTAACTTTAACGTAGAGTTAAGTAAAATAAACCGATTGGCTGGTTAGTTAGAAATATCGTTGATCTATTCGCGAACTCTCTTTTAAGTAACATCTAGTTTTTCTTTCTGGTTTTATATTTAAATTTCCAATTCCTTTTCAATCCAATGAAATATACCAGACAAGGGCGACCTAGACGTTTGGAAAATTAAAAATGAATAAATGAACAAAAATAAAGATTTGTTGACAAGGTGGAGGGTCGAAAAAAGAGAAGGAATGTTAGGGTATCCCAGTGGTGCGTCCCTCGTGTTTACCAATGACATCAAACCCAAGGAAAAGAGGGCCACTAGAATCCTCGGGGTCATGATGCCTGTACTTACCCACAGAACTGCTAGGCCTTGAGGGGGATTCACTACTATTTTGGAGTAGCAGTAAAATAAGCAATTCACTCGAATCCGAGTAAGTTGGTAAATTTAACATTTTATATCAATACTGAGCTATAGATATCAAGAGCATTGAGGTAGATTAAACTATGAGGGAAAGAAAGAGAAATCGTGCATATATATAATATATATTCGTAACTCAACGATTAATAAGTAGTGGAACTTTATATTAATCTTATTCTCTTCATTAAATTGTGTGTGAATTTATTGTCCCATCAGTGACTGTTTAGATTTAATAACGATGATCGTTGAAACTAATGATAGGCGTTACAACAGGACTTGTGGTAGCGGAATCGTGGTTGGGTTTTTTTCTCAAGTGGGGTGGGTTCGAGTTTGACGTCTCGAAACACCCGCCATGTAGCGGGTTGATACACGTTTAATCTGTCGAGGTCCCAAATCTTCCCGTTGGCGGGGTGCGGAAGCTAGGAGAGGGAGGCGCCAGCTCAGGTGCCATCCTCGTCACTTGACCGAGGTTCAAATTCACGAGATCCTTCACCAAGTTCCCTCGTGTTGCTTCTCAGTGTGATTTTAATAATCAATCACATCACACCAAGACTCAGACCTACGAGACGATGTTACCGATCATTGAGCTTTATGCGACTACGATCACTCGTTAAAGCAACCGCTAAACCAATCAAAATGCATCCTCCTATATAATCATTGCAACATGTTTAGAAAACTCTGAAAGCAAATATTTTTTAAAATATCAAAAAGGAATATTTAGAGATAAATTATCTTAAATTTACATTAAATGAAATGAGACGACAAAACCTTTTTTTAACACTTAGCGGTGACTTGTGTGTGCAACTCGTGTGTGACGTCAATCTTCTAATTGTCACCTTTGATCTGTGATATCCAAAGTACCATTCGAGAATAAGTAAGACATACATATGATTAATAAATCATTCAGTTTTGCAGCAGTAGCAAAATATATTTCTATACATGTACTTTCCAGAGACAGAGATTGCAAGTATTTGATTCCCCCCCCCCTTTTTTTTTCTCCGCTCGTAAACAGCTCAGTAGATAATATTGCAAATAACAAGAGCATACCATCTTTAAGAGTATTTAATAATGGAATGAATCGTAGAAAAGAAGTATTATCTGTTATGGAACTAAGAAAAATTGTTTTAAGAAATTAAAAATAAATACGAATCATTTATATATATATATATAACGAATGTTATGGTAATTGAGACACTAAAAATGCTTCAAATCTCGCATTTTTTTTTTTTTTTATTTTGCCGTTAAATAGAGGGCGCTTCGCTGATTTCGTCGATATATTACTTACGAGAATTTCATAAATAGAACGTTCGAAAACTGACTTTTAAAATTATAAACAAACATGCAAAGCCTTTGAGAAAAATATTTGTATTTACATTTTTCTTAAAACTTGATTTCATGAATCAATACAGTTCGATATTTTACAATGAGCTTCTCATTTGCTCGTACATGACAAAACTAGAAATAAATTTTTGTTGTGAATAATTAAAAAAATTTCACTCAAAATTCGGAAAATGGGGTATTAGTTTCAGATCTAAATTTCGCGAAACATCATTTGTTACTTTAATAGGCTTATTTCTACCTTAAAACTTACGTATATATTATCATTTAGAGGCATAATATATAAAGCCTTTAAGTCATACTAGCCATTACATTTGCTGAGTGGTATTTTCATCATTGGGTTGTAGAAGTGTGGACCGGTTTTCGATGAAACCTTTTTTTTCCCCCAGAGTCCCTCAGTCAGTAATGTGAAGGTCACGGATCCTTTCCTATCTTTCTAATCCCTTCCCTTAAACAATACATAAAATTGTGAAAACTATTTATGTATGCCGAAAACATAATTAAAGTAATATAAAAATATAATGTACAGAAATGTGGTTTTTTCTTAATTCTTTTAAATAATATATAAACGATAATTAATAACTTATATAATAATATGTATAAATACATTTAAAACATAAAAATAAAAAATTATGCAAAATTTTATTTTTTAAAATTTTTTTTTTTTTTATTTTTTTTTTTTTTTTTTTTTTTTTTTTTGTATAATAATATTAACACTGGAGGGGAGAATGGAGACATGTTATTCTTAAGAACTTATACAATTAATACTTTTCTGTATGTAGGGAACGCAAGAAATCAAATTAATTTCCTCTAGAAATTAAGAAGAGTTGAACTTTTCTCTTTCAGAATCGCGGATCTCTTATCTCTCTCTTTCCACGGATCCATGCCATAAAATTCTATATAACTATGCAATAGTAGTCACTCGCGTTAATTTTCTACATAGTTTTAACCTGTTTTGGTTTTTAACAGCCATTTATGCAATTCTCGTGCTACGAAAATACTAAATAATTAACCAAGTTTTTATATTAAACTTATTTCTTTTAGAAATCCTCTGCATCTGCAAAAAATCCATTAGTCCATGGTCTCTATGCAAAATGTATTAGATGCCTCCAGGAGTTACATAGTTAAATGTATACGGCTCCGTACAATACCTACTTACCATCTATGTATACACACATATTTGTAAAAGTTTGCAATATTTGCCGCGTACAATCACATCATCAATATTTCTCAAATATTTTTATGATATTAGCAAATCACACAAATCCAGTCATTAAAGCTCACAAACCTGATTTATTTATCCATATTCAGAATTTAATTACGACTACAAAACGACAAAATAGTCACAATTCCTCAAGCCATCTTGGTAAATAACACTAATTTCTAACCTCCACTTGCCGAAAAAAATTTCTTCACTGAGTCATACGTAGCACTTACATATACCCTTCAAAAAAAATTTCTGTTCTCAGAGATTTATTTTCTAATTGTTCATTTTTAAACTTTCTTTTGCTTTTAAGCTACCTCCTGCTCCTTCTGGGTTTTCTAATAGGTAGTTTCATTTATTCTTTAATTCAAATTAAGCATAAGCGTTTATTTTCTAGCTCTAGTCTCTTATTTAATTTTCGTGCTTTTTTCGCGTACATCTCCCATAATAAAGCCAAGAGAGTGCTAACCGAGCCATGATCGTACGTGGCGATAGTAATGTGGTATATCTTTGTTTTTCTTTATTTTTTAGTTTGTGTAATGAAAAGCCAGGACTCTCGAAGCAGCTCTTAGCGAATGAGGACGTTTTAGATGATGTCAGAAAAACAATCACGTAAAAACTATCCGTAACTTCGTTTTCTTTTTAACCTCAACAAATTAAGTTCTTACCAATTCAACTGAGTCACCCCTTTTTAATTCTTTGAATATTGTGTTAACTAACAGCGAATCACAGGCATCGCTGGGGGAGTGTTACCCCTTTTAGTGGATTACACATTTAAAGAAAAATGTGGAAATAAAGGAATTCCGAAGGCACTTTAAACTAGTAAAGTAACAAAATATTTCAAAATCAGAGGTAGTTTTTTTTTTTTAATTAATCATATAGTTTATTTTTATTGTTTGTTTTATTATTAATTTTTATTTCTTTCCAATAAACTCTAAGCCATTGATCATCAAGACAAATATTTAGAGGTAGAAAAGCATTCTAAGTCTATGTATAAAGCCCTCCAATGACAAGTTCCACCTAATATTCTCAATAGCATACTTCAAATCTTTATTTTTAAAATTTTTGTGGCATGTAAGATTTTTTTTTCTTTTACTCGTTGAACAAATCAATTTTTACAATCATTGACGATCTAATTAATTATTTCTAACTTCCAAAAAATGTTCCAAAAGCAAAAATTATCAAAAATGATTCGTTCTTGGTACCAAAGTTAAAACAAATAATAAAATTTAATTAAAATGCAATTGAAAAACATATTTTACTTATTCATGAAATTCTTTTTTTTTAAACAATTGAATAAATATCATACCCACGCTTATGTACAATTACTATTGAAATACTAAAAAAAAAATCATAATAAATTCTTAAGGTTTTAATTTAAATCCATTAAGAATAATTCAACGTGCAAGGATAAATTTGTAGAGTAATATTGAATTTGAATTCTATTAACGAGTTAATAAGTGCCAATGCTTAGCAATAACTTAAAATTTTATTATATATATTTCCATAAGGAAAACAGATGGCAGTAGCTTTAAAATCAAATGGAGAGAAATATGCCGAATTAAAAACAAATACAACTATGTTAAAATGAAAATGAATTGGAATCCCAAATAAAAAAAAAAAAAAGAAAGAAAACCGTTAAATACACCGCGTATGGTCTGAATGTATTTATTCTCTAACTTGTTATTTTGTCCAACGAATTCTTTTTCCTTTACATTGTAACTTACTACTGCATTAATGCTTGTCGAAAAGCGACATCTGTTATCTTAAAAGTGAACCAGTATTAAAAGATATACCGACAAAATCCCTCTGACATAATTAAATCAAGCACCAAAACCGTTATCATCGTGTTAAAACTGTAGATTCTTATAACTGGTACGTAATTAATATACGATTCCCAGATATCCGCTGATTCTGAAAAAATAAAATAAAAGAGTTTAGGAGTTTTCATGTTCTGTGTGAGGAGTTTTTCAGGAGTTCTGTGTGAGCACAGGATGTCTGTGGGAAGTATGTTTCGAGGGAAAAATTAAATCAAATTTAAAATTAATCCGTTTACCGAATAATTTTGGTTTGCGTAAATGTTTTTTTTTAAATTACTTAGAGCATTAAATATCAATTATGATTTCAATTTTTATTAGCTCAGAGCTTGAAAACCGGAAAAATAATTTAAAAATTGAAATGAACTCTTAAAAATATTTTGCAGTTAAAAGAAAATCATATTCAGATCGAAATGGATTTCGGAAATTCTCAACTTTTTTTAGTCAAATTTATTGGAGTTTTCCTTGACTTCTCATTTGACATGCCTCTATCACATATATAAGTCATTTTACGAAGCAAAATAAATTTTAAATATATTCACAAATATTAAGTATTGATATGTAACAATTAAAAGTATTTACTTGTGTGTTTGTGACTTTCACTTAAGTCGCCAGATGGCAATACCAACACTATCAACCATCCAAGACTTCCTGGTATATGTTCACTTTTATCTATTTAATGTTGGAAAAAATGTTGGTTTTATTGAGAGATCAAACCTTTTTTGAAAATTTTTTTCTATAAGGAACAAAATTTCTTCAGTTAACATATAATTTTTTTATATTCGAATTACTTGTAATAACTTTTGATTCAATATAAAAAAAAATCTGAGTTATTGAAAAACACTTTGCATCGAATGTTACACACGAAAATGAGTTTAAAAAAAATTGAAACATTAAATAGAAAAATTAAGTTAAAAAGTTATAAAAAAAATAAATTTAATCTTGAGGATTTTTGTTTCAAGGGAATGTTTTAATACCACAGAAATAAATATTTATTATATATGAATGACTAACAAAAATTCTGAAATAAATACCCAAAGAATTTATTTCCAAATACGAAGACATCTTTTATTAAAACACTAGGAGGGGGAAAAAATGAATGGATTGAAAGAACGAAAAAAATACAAAAATAGGGGAAAAAAATAATAATAAATACTTAACCCTGATTTATTATCAATCTGGAATAAAATTCATTACTTTCATTTATTAAAATTCATTGTTTCTGGTTTCTCATAAAGAATCCGATATTATGACAATTTTTTTACACCTAATTCAATAATCAATTTAATTAAATACAATTTATTTTATACATGTAATATTTGTTTTAAAATGCATATTTTATGTATGAATCATATAATACCTTAAACGCGATATTAGATTAAAAATAAGAAAATTTAATTACTCTTTAAAAACGGTCAGTTTCAAGACACCCCAAAAATATAAACAAGCAAAACAAACAATCAAAATAAAAACTAACAAAACATAAAATTTGTACTTGTTAAAAATTTCAACAATTATTATTATTATTTTTAAAAAAAAAGTAATATGAGTTCACTATGTATACATTGAAGATATATGTAAATTTAATAGCAAATTGAATTAGGATTTCTTATAAAAATTTTAATCATTTCTTTTATGTAAGACTTTAGAGTGTATAATTTCTAGAATTCCCTTATGTGTACCACTTATACTACAGTATTTCAGTATAGATTCTTACGAAGGAAAAAAAAATACGATTATTTGCCTATTTTGGATTTCCTTGGCATATGTTATATTGCCCTCCTACTGTAATGATATTTGCATTTCTCCAATCGACAAATTTTGGAATATTGCTTCTGGAATTAGCCTTATAACGAAACACACGTTTTAAAAAGCGTTGGTTTTGTTTGATGGTATGGGATAGAGTGACACGGTTTGTGGAAGCTAACTCTCTAATTCATTCTGCAGACTAAACAAAGATTAAAGTGAGATCTTGGAGCATGTTAGTTTTATTCCTCAATGTCCTTTGCAACAAATGATAATGATGGTATGGGATTGTGAGTGAGTGAAAGAGTTGAGGTTTATGGCGCGAGAGCCAAACAACGAGTATCTGTGATACAGACGTAAGAAAGGTGAAAGAAAAAAAAAGAAAAGAAAAAGGAAAACGATTGACAAGAAAAAAAAAGAGCCGAAAATATAGAATGATCGCCAGGGGATTCCTGGCGTATCATTCGTATTTTGCCAAACTCAATAAAATTCCATGGAAAAGAAAAAATATCATAGGATATTTCGAGGTTATGATACCCGTACTTACCTAAAGAGGGTAAGCCTGGAAAGAAGGGGAGTAAAGGCTAGAATGTGGGATTGTGATTCTTTTTTAATGTCGCCCTAAGAAGCAACATGAGGACTATTGGCGACAGGCCTCGTAATTTTGAACCTCTGTCAAGTGACGACGACGGCACCTGAGCTGGTGCGTTTAGCTCCAAACTAAACACCACGTCATTGGGAGGATTTGGGACCTCAACAGATTTAACATACATCAGCCCTACTACACTGCGGGTCTTTAGTGGCATCAGACTCGAACCCATGACTTCAGAAAAACCGCTGACCATGACCACAAGTTACCGTGGTCATTATGGGATAGAGCAAAATGATTAGAAAGCCGACATTCTGATTTCAATCCACAGACTTCACAAAGATTATAGTAAGAGCCCATAGCATGTTAGTTTCATTCCTCAATATTCATTACAACAGATGACTTCTGCATATATGATGTGTATTCTCTGAACAGGAATCCGTTAGTATTGAAACAAAAGGAATGAGCTTTTATCAGTTTGTTTTTTCAATATGACTAAAGAAAATTAAGTATAATACAATATACTTTCAGTGGCGCGAAACTCGTAGATATCTACAGGTATTGACACTTCTCTAAATTTTCAGAACTGTGTGCTTGCTTTTTAAGCAAGAGATTGTCAAAAAAAGAATTTATTTATCGCGTCGACTTGAAATCGATTTTAGAATAGTTTCGACTTTTCATGTGTGTATATTCGCACACATACACATATACAAGGTGTGGATATTAAATAAGGAGACTGAAGCTAATACAGAAGAAGTAAGCACGCGTTAAAGACCAACGACCGACAGCTGTTTAGCGTGAAGCCTTCTCTTTTGAATGTAGTGCCTTTAACTTCTGTAAACAAATTCGTACAGCCGTAGATTTCATTCGCATTATAGTTATTTTTTTGTTTCGCCGGAAAAATGACAAGGGAGCAACGAATTATGAAATTTCACATGAAATTTTCATTCAGTAGCGTTTTTTCATTGGAAAAAATATTACCGTAACTTATAATTTATTGAAAGAAGTATATGGCAATGAATGTTTATCACGTGTATGTGTTTTTAAGTGGTTTAAGTGTTTTCAAGATGGACGAGAAAACGTTGTAGATGATTCACGCCCGGGTCGCCCTTCCCCGTCAAAAACGGATGACAATATCGGAAAAAACCCGTAATCTGGTTCAATCTGACCGTCGGTTAAGTAATCGTGCGATTGCTGAGATTGTAGGAATTGACAAAAACTCCGTACGGCAAATTTTACGTAACAATTTTTCATGCAAAAAGTGTGTGCCCAAATGGTGCCTGAATTTCTCTCGTTTGAACAACAAGAAGCTCACAAAAATGTTTGTTCTGACACTTTGAATGCCATTGAAAATGATTCAAACTTATTGAAAAGGATAATAACGTGTGAAGAATCGTGGTTTTTTACTTCATAATCCTGAAATGAAGCACCAATCCATGAACAGGAAGAGCTCATCTTCACCGAGAGCAAAAAAAAAAAGCTCGAATGAGCAAATCAAAATTCAAAGCAATGATTTTTTTTTTTTTTTTTTTTTTTTTTTTTTCTGTACTCATGGATTGTGTACCTTCTCTGGGTTCCGGAAGGTCAAACTATTTAATCAACGAAAAGAATAAGGAAAGAAACGACTCGGATTTTGGAAGAGGACAAGTCATTCCACATGGTCTGTCAAGAGGTTTTTAGACCAATTACAGCATTCCAGTTTTGACCATTCACCTTATTCGCCGGATCTTGCCCTTTGCGACTTCTATATGTTTCCTAAGGCAAAATCTGTATTAAAAGGAACACGATTTGAGTCCGTTGAAGCTGTGAAAGAGAAGGCGGCACGGGTCCTGAAGGAGCTGACAAAAGACTTCCAGCACTGTTTCAACCAATGGAAGATTCGCATTGAGCGTTGTAGGGATAGAGGAGGAATGTATATTGAAGGTGATAATAAGTATATATATGCATGACATTAAAATACAATGTTTTACAGCATCAGTCTCGTTATTTAATAGCTACACTTTATACATATATATATATATATATATATCGCTTATTCATACTACAGATACTGCCTCCCCTTCCCGCCAACTACACGCCTTATCAAGGCCATCTTATAGATGATTCAAGATGGCCTTGTCAATGTCCTGCCTAAAAAGATGTCATTTTCTTTTGAATAACTTTTGAATGATTCTTGGGTAACTTCAATGAATTAATATTAATTGTTTTCTTTCAAAAAAAATCTATTTTATCATTAAACTACAAGTTATTATTTCACTTTATAAAAAAAACTTTAAAAGATGCAATTTTTGTTATTCTTTTATCTAATAATAATTTTAACTATTGGAATTTTAAATAAATATAAGTTTTAACAAAAGGTCTTTTTTTTCCTTTTAATTTTTTTTTTTTTTTACTTCCATATATTTCTTTTTAATTTGGTGGATATTTTTAACAAAAAAAAAATACGTTTATTGGCATGAACTACTAAAAACTCCGTTTGCTTTCTTGGGTTATTTATTTATTATAAGCATCTAAATTCATTTGTTACATGTTCAAAACAGTAAATTTTCTGTATGTACGAATATTAGATTGTAGCTCTTTGTATTCTACATGAAAACTGATACGTTATATATTTATGTCGACTAAAAATGGAGACTTGTTTATTTATTTTGGATTCTCCCTCAAGAGTAAAGCCGAGAGTTATAAATACGATACAGAATCACACTGACCACTGAATGGGCATTCCCCTTATCTGGGAGGGTGAGAAGCAGATGTTATATTTATTGTATGTTAGACCACCTGCCCCTCGTGTGGTTAAATCACCAATGTTGGCTCTAATATCGCTCATGGCGATATGACGTGATCTTTGCATACATTTTTTGTTTTAAAGTATTTTTAAGCATACGATGGCTCAGCTTATTAAAGGTAAAAAACTTAATATACTTGGAAACCTCTTTAATGTTTGCAACATTTTGGTTAGAGGAAATTTTCGATTAATTATCTTGATTTATTTATTTTAATCTAATGTCTTTTATTTTTGATTGCTTTTAACTGTTATTGTTATAATAAAATATTTAAAAGGCATAAGGACTCTCCAATTAATTTATGAAGAATTATTTCTGTTAGAAATGAAATTATACTAAAAATGTATTGACAGTTGAGAATGGTTTCATGAATCTCTTATTAATAATACAAATTTGAATGTGTTAAAAAAATCAATGTATACATAAATTAATAGTAAGTTAAAATTGAACTTATATATTATTCATTATATTTTTAGTCGCAATATCATAAAAATTGTAAATGTATGATTTTTTGATACGGTGTGGGTTGACTAAACCTGATCTATCAGATATATTAATCCTAAGCATTAAAAGTTTATTTTCAACTTATTTCCTTTCTTCGTGAGAACAATTCTATGGATTCACAAAATTATTTCTAATTTTTATCAATCGGTATCTGAATGATTGTATATGCTATAAATAAAATTTCGAAAATTAGATGTATGAAGTCGTCTGAAAAAAAAAATACATTAAAAATCTATGTAAGTTGAATGCACATACATTGTAAAGTTTTATTTGCTTTACTTAAGTTATAATGCGACTTAAAGAAAAAGGCAATACATTCAAAATTTAATTAATTGTACTTTTTTTCCTTCCTTTTTTAAATTCTGAAAGCCTATATTATATAAATAAACAAAAGAGATATAGAATAACGCATGTAGAATATGTGTAGGTAATAAATGCTTGCTTTATTTCTTAAATTTTTTCATGGTTTTGCATTATATTTCTAGATCGAAACAGACTGCAGCCTATAATATAAACAATATTTATATACAATATTTCCCATTATTCCACTGACACATTAAAAAGTAGACACGTTAACCGAGTGGTCTTGGCATCGCGTTAGTGACTGGCGATACTTTAGTCGAGACTTGTTTCCATTAAAGACCTGACGCGTGTGAAGGGGCTGCTGCATGTTAAATCTGTTGAGACTCAAATTCCTCGGAGAGAATGGGCTGCCAGCTGAAGTTTTGATTTCGGCAATTGACCGTGAGTCAGAATTATGAGGGTTGGCCGCCTAGTGGTCATGGTCGGCGGTTTTCATTGAGTCGCGGGTTCGAGTCTTGGCTACTAAAGACCCGCCGTATAGCCGGGGCTGATGCACGTTAAATTTGTCGGAGTCCAAAGTCCTCCCGTTGGCGTGCTGTGGAAGTTAGGAGAGGGGAGTGCCAGCTAAGATGTCGTCCTCGTCGCTTGACCGAGGTTCAAAATTACGAGATCCGTCACCAATAGTCGTCGTGTTGCTTCTAGTGCGACGTTAATAAAAACTAAACAGAATTAGGAGGCGTACTTGGCTGTGTTTAGCAGACCTTTTGTCAGGAAGAAAAAGACAGCTGGCTTATTGATTATTAACAACACACTTAGAAGCATGACGAAGGCTATTGGTGACGGCTCTCGTAATTGCGAACCACGGGCAATTCACGAGGTCAACACCTGAGCTGGTACCTCCCTCTCCAAGCTTATGCACAATACTAACGGGAATATTTTGAGTTTCGAGATATGGAATGTGCATATCCTTGCTACACTGCGCATCTTCAGTGGATCCTAGGCTCGAACCCACGATTGAACGGAAATATAATCGGGTATGACTTCGAGTCATTTGCAACCTGCAAAAGCATCAATTTTAATCAGCCATTGATTTTAATTGGTTATTAATTGACGTTGTACTTGGAAACAACTGAAAGAGTATTGGAGACGGAGGACGTAATTTTGAGCATTGGTTAATTAATGAGTTCGATATCTGAACTGGCACCGATCTCTCCGCATTCACGTCAACGCGAGGATTTTAGGCCCTGGCTGATTTCACGTGGATCAGCCTTCTACACGACTGGTCTTTAATGGTATCAGTACTCTCTAACTCACGAATCAATGGTCACGAACTCGCTACCATAGCCTCTTGGCTACAACGACCGTTAAGTAGGCAGCCGAAGGAACTGCCAAAGAACACACAATTACATAAAAAGAATAGGTCACAATTCCAGGCAGATCAATCCTCAGCCAAGAGTGCATATATCCGACATAGTTCGTGTTTCGTATCTAATTTCGGTAGACTAGCAGTCGTGGTCTCGAACTAGCGGCCAGCACTGTTTCCGTAACGTGGATCCGAGTCCAAATGCCACAGCCTACCATGTAGCGAGTCTGATACACTTTAAATTTGTCAAAATTCAAAATCCTCCCATTGACGTGGTGTGGAAGTTTGGTAAGGGAGGTGACAGCGCAAGTGCCATCCTCGTCACTTGACCAAGGTTCAAAATTCAAGATCGTTACATTCGCTGTCTTCTTGTTTCTAAGTGCGAAGTTAATAATAAAAAAAAAACAATCAATCAAGTATCTAATTTCGTTGATCAGTTACAAAAAGGAAACGAGAACTTGGTCTCTCCAAAGCTTCTTCGCTTGCTGAGAATATACGTGGTACTGAAAATCCACACACGCGCACACGCATATATATATATATATGTGTGTGTGTTAAACAATTATAAACTCTACTACAATTATAAACACTCCATTTATAAAGATTTAGTACACTGAGTTATCAACAGCAGAAATGATTATATTTTCTGAAACGAAAAAAAAAAAAAAAAAAAAAAAAAAAAAGAAGAAGAAGAAGAAGCACATTCTTACGTAGCTATAAAATGACATTTTAAATTGTGATCCAATATCGTTGGATCATAATTAGAAGCATCTTTTTCATATTTATAGTTTGGGCATTTCAGATTTGTCCATTACCTAATATCAAAGATGAAAAATATAGAGTTTATTTACAACTCTGAGCTAATAACAGAGATATAATTTTTTAAGCCATTTGATTCGAAAAGCAAATAATGTTTAGTATTTTTAATTTAGATTGAGTTTTTAGAGTTATGTAATACTTTAATTTTGGTAGATAAATAATAATCTACTTGGTGATAACCAACATTTTGTTTCTGCAGTTGACTTGTCAACCTTGATTTGGGACAAACCAGGATTTCTTCAAGAAGTATGAAACTCTCCCTCTAAATTGTTTATTTGCTTATTGTGAAGAATTTTGTGTTTATATAACATCTTGAAGGAATTACTGATGCTATCAGTAGTCTTGTGTGCGAGTAAGTGAATGACAGGGCTTATAGTACGAGAGCCAAATACTTGTTTAAACTGTAACCTAGACAAAAAAAAAAAAAAAAAAGAAAAGAAAAGAAAAAAAAACAATAGTTAGTTAATCATGAGAAAGAAAGAAAAATCACCAGGGTAGGAACAATAGCCTTTGTTGCTATATATCTCATAAAATAAAAACCAATCGATCACAAATGTACCTCGGGGTCATGATTCTCGTATTTGCCTATAGAAGGTAAGCTACTGAGCGAGTTTTCTTGCATACAATAAATATTCCTCCCTCCAAAGGAATTAATAAATCCTTAATTAGTTATTCACCCATCAATTTTGTATTTGTAATAATGAATACTTAACAAATTTTATTCAATTTTAATTACTTAATGTAATAATTTTAACATAATTGATATTAATTTACATAATGGTTCATATGCACAGGGTGGTTATTATGAAAGTGACCCTATTTAGACCCCTGTAGAACCCGTTCTGCCAATCGGATTTTGATGAAACTTGGTACATAAGTTATATAAACCATGAGAAAATGATTTCTGCGATAAAAAAAATAGGTCAAATTTTGACCACCATGAAGAATTGTGGAGTCTAAAGGACAAAAAATCTGTCAGAATCATTAACATTTATTTAATTACAGAATGTGCTCAACGTGTGCTCGACTGACATCAATTACGTGTTGAAAGCACATCATAGTGTGTTCATTGGTAGCGTGAAGAAACTCGAGGGATTCCAGCAACATGACGTATAATGTTGGCTTTCGACTAATTCCTCCTCCATGAACATGATATTTTGTTCGTCACAACCAAAAATCACAGAAATTTAAGTCGGTGAATGAGGAGGCCAGGCATTCGGAAAAGCTCTGGATATTACACGATTATCTCCAAAGTTAGTTCGAAGCAGTTCTTTGACTTGATACCCAATGTGAGAAGTTGCTCCATTTTGCATGAAGGCAATGGTCTGCAAACATTGCCGTTCCTATAAAGCAACAAAGATCTGCTGTCGAAGGAGTTCACTATACCATGCACTCGTGACAGGGGACGTTTTAGGACCTTGAGGTGTGAGAGTTTCAAAGAAAAATTGTTCGAGGATAAAATCAGCTATAAATCCACACCACGCAGTCACACATTCAGAATGCGGTGGTTGTTGGTGCAGGACATTAGGAGGAGAAGCACCCCATATGTGGCAATTTTGATTATTCACAACTCCATCTAAAGAAAAGTGAGCCTCATCTGACCATAGAATTTTCTAAGGCCATGCATCACCATTCTGGCCAAAAATTGGCAAGCAAAATCAAAGCGTGTTTGGTGGTCTTGAGGCTGCAGCATTTGCACTACATGGATCTTATACGGATAGCATTTTAAAATGGATAACAGAATTTTTCGTACTGTCGACCACGGAATCGCCAACTTTCATGACATCGATCGAGCATTTGCTGAAGAATAGCTGGAACTGGAGGCTCTTTCAACCTCATCAGTAGCTACATTTTCGACAGTTTCATTAGCAACCGGTTTTCACCCTCTTCCTGGCAGTACACCCAAATTTTCAGTCTCTTCAAATTTCGTGATCATTTTCTTCAAACCATTCTTAGACATTGGTCCTGTTCGCAATTCCTTTAAACGACGATATTCACGCAGTAGAGCTAAGCTATTGCTGCCGTTCTGATAAAATAATTTTACCAGTAAAGCTCGATCTCTCTTCTGGAAGTACAAGATTAACGATGACAATGACACGCAGAATGATTTTCTGGCTACTCTAAGTCTTATATGTTTGACCAATTTACATAAGGAATTTTTGATAAGCGCCACCTAATGGACAAAGTTTTAATTGTTTTATTGAATAAATCTTTCCCCCATGGTCTATATAACGTATATACCGTTTAATCAAAATCCGATTGGCAGAATGGATTCTCCAGGGTACTAAATAGGGTCACTTTAATTATAACCACCCTGTATAAAGAAACTTGCTGTCAGAGCCAGAGAATGTCATTAGTCAGCGATGAAATGGAGACAATTTTAGCGACTTGGTGACAAATGGAAAGATCTCGAATATGCTGGAACCTAGGCGAAGTATTGATCGGGGAAAAAGTTACGGACTTTTCGTGAATTTTCACTTTGACATCACAGCTGACCAGAAGAGGTGTCAATACGCCGAGAGTCAATGAGGCTAGGACTCTCTATTAGTCAGTCTGGGAGTCTGGAGTCTGTGTTGCAGAGATCGATTGAAAAATCGACTAGAAGAAGTTTAACTTCATAATAAAGAGAAGTGAGGGTGTGGCAGAGAGCGTAAAGCAAATATTAGAAAGTGAAGAAAGCTTATGTTCGGAAATATTATTTCTCACGCAGGAGGAAAATGATTATCAAAATCGAGTGAGTGAAAGCGCTTTATTGAGAGAACAGCAACTACAATGTGAGACATTGATAGAAGCATGGAAATAATTTACTTTGAGGAAAGGGAATTTCCATTTGCGAGATGATTTGTTACATTACGATGATAAAGTGAAAGGGAAAAAGGTGTTTCAGTTGGTTTTGCCTGGAATTAGGAGGCCTCAAGTATTAAAATTCGCTCACTAATCTGATTTGGAAGGTCTTTGGGATTTAAAAGGACCAGCGAAATAGTTCGTTTCAATTTCTGGTGGCCTGACTTAAGGAAGGACATTTTAGAATATTACAAATCCTGCAATAATTGTCAATAAAAAGGCCAAGAGAAAGCCACTGACAAAATACCAATAACCCTTGTTCTTAGACCAGATTTACCTTTCGAGTTCATGAATGTTAATATAATTGGAGAGATTGATCCACCGTCAGCCAGAAAACACTAATACTGTCTTCTCATGGTAGATCAACATTCCAGATAGCCGGAAGCGATTCCTCTTCTATCGTTATCTGTTAAAACTACATGCAACGCGTTAATAGAGATATTTATGAAGACAGGAATCCCAAATGTCATTGCCAGCAATATGGGTACCAATTTCACTTCAAAGTTAACCCAAGAGCTCATGAAGCGCTCAGGCTCTACACGATTTTCAGTTTCTGTATATGCAACGTCGAATGGACTCGTGGAGGGTTGCAATAAAGTATTCAAAAATTCATTGTACCACGTTATTAAGACTGATCTTAGTAAATGAGATAAATTTATACCGAACTTGCTTTTTGCATACAGAGAAGTCCCAAATTGCACAACAGGTGAGGGAGTGAATGTGTAGGTTATTGGCGCAAGAGCCAGGTGTGGCTATGCTGCTCCAAACAAGATTTAACTGTGCTCTAGACGTGAAAAAAAAAAAAAAGACAAAATTTGGTTGACTAGAAGGAGGGTCGAAAATAAAGAAGGATCGCCAGGGAATTGACCACCGGGAGTGTCACCTTTCAAACTGATGTATGGAAGAACAGCTAAGGACCTCATAGTGCGTTAAAATCAAGCTGTTGCGGTGGTATTGCCCTTCTGGTGAACATGGCTTAGCTTTTTTAGTATTATTTAACGTCGCACAAGAAGCAACACGAGACTATTGGCAACGGACCTCGTAATTTTAAACCTCGGTCAAGTGACGAGGACGACACCTGAGCTGGCACCTCCCTCTCCCACACCAAGTCAATGGAAGGACTTTGGGCCCCGACAGATTTGACGTGCATCAGCCCCGGCTACACGACGGGTCATTAGTGGCCAAGGCTCGAACATGCTACTGAACGAAAACCACCGGCCACGAATCCGAAACCATGACCATTAGGCTATCTCGGCCACTGTTGAACATGGGAAAATCCGTGGTGGACTACTTACAAGAACAAAAGATCAACTAAGAGTTGGCTGCTTAGAGAGAGGCGGAGGCATTAATTGCCTCAGAAGACAAGCTTTTGTAAAACATTTCAATCGCAAAGCTCATTCCAAACGGTTTGAGTTGGGTGAAAAAGTATATTTATTGATACCTGATTCAGCGAGCAAGCCTTACGCTCAGTGAACAAGCTCTGGAAAGATAATCGGACTAAATTCTCCTCATTCTTATAATGTGAAACTGTGTGATGGAAAAATATTCAACAAATTCAATTATTACTGAACGTATGGATATTCTTTAAATTTCTTTATATGTATATTTGTGCTTTTTCATGCGTTCTTACCATTCTTTTGCATTTAGAATATCTTATAAATGTGAATCATTTTGAAATCATGAAGCGTATAGTAATTGATGTTTTATGTGCATGATTTTTGATAATTTGTAATGTGTTGTAGTGTTCGCATTTAAGTATTGCTTTTTATTATAATTCTAATTTTACATTTAGTGTTAACGATTATGAACTAATTTTGCTTTGTGTGAACAGTTTGAGTGTTTATATTAGAGTTTCAGCTGCTGGGTTAAATTCTTAAACCTATGTAACGTCAGAACTTGGTGGAAAGGTGTAGTGTTCCCCTCCCATCCGAGCAATGATTTAGAAGCCTCCGCTACTCGGCGCTGTTAGTACCGCTCTCGTGGTGGGAGAAAGGGAATTGTTACACGGCAGTTGAAGGTTTTAGTAGCATGGGAGCAATAAAAGTAGGCCTCCCTGGGAGTGCAACAACCTTTTAATTTTAAAATAAAGTTTTTGTTATGTTAAAAGTGTCGGAACTTATTTCACTATATCTTTGAACCACAAGCAAACACTACAATATGCGAAAAAGACCACTGATTTAAGATTAAGTATAGATTTTTGAACATATATACAGAGAAGGAACAAAGAACACAGAAGACTATATATTTCATAATAAATATTTAAGAATTCTGTTGCAACTAAAATTTCTGAATTTTCAAAATTTAAATTAGACTAATGTAAAACTTTTACATTCAAACTTTTTTTGCTGTTTTAATATTAATTTCTAGGGTGACCAAGAATATTTTTAAAAAATAGCTCCAAAAGTAGTTTACAGTATCTGCGGTTATTACGGCCTCTTATTTCAAACTGAAATTGCGATATGTTGAAAAATTAAGAACTTGTGGCTATAAGTGATACCTTTCCTTTATAAGTTTTAAAAGGATTTTGGCTTTTACAGTGAAATTTAAAATTTCACAATTCAAGGTAATACGGCCACTTTCCTATTTTTCACGATAAAACTATTTCCTCCAAGTTTTACTTCACTAAAGCAAACAGGGCACTGAAAAAAGACAATTTTATTTTTTTTCATGAACACAATTTTATTTCAAACAAGGATGACTTTAATGTAAAAAAGAAAAGAAGCCAAGTTCATGTTTTCTTGACTCCTTTTCCTCTAATCTTCTGTCTGTTTGGTGACACGTTAACTAGACCATTAAAAAACAATGAGAAAGAGCAGAATAATCATAATATTAAATATAATAAGCATAAGAAACAAAAAGAGTTATCATGAAGGCATTTCAGCCACTAGTGAAGGTAATACAGCCATCAGTAACCGCATTACTTGCAGTTATGTTTCCAAAAACACCGATTTATTCATAAACTACAAACCACGCACCAAGAAGGAGTTGTCCGATGGAGACAAAAATTGGCGGAAAAAAAAATTATGTACTGAATAAAAAATGATTAAAATTTCAGAAAAATTGAATGATTTATTTCAGACTTACAGTTACGAGAACGAAGACGAAGTAACGAGCTCAATAAGGTGTTGACCCACCTCTATCTTGGATGCAAGCTGCCACACGACGTGGCATAGAGTGATAAAGCTCCCTGATGGTCTGCGGTATTTCTCCAATTGTCGGACTAGGTCATCAACATTCCCTGGTAGATGCAGTCATTTCTCAGACATGCTCGATTGGAGAAATAATTGGCTGTCCAAGAAAGTGTTTCACAAGCTGTAAGACAGTTCATAGTAACATGTGTCACATGTGGTGTGGCATTATCTGGCTGAAAAATAAGGCCAGAGTACTGCAAAAGGAACGGTAGCAAAACGGGTCTCAATATGTCGTCAACGTAGCGCTGTGTTGTGTCATTATGGGGTTTTATATGAAGAGACCATTTTGTGGTTTTGTAAGCAAAATTAAATTTTGGATGTGGATCTGTGAATAGAGTTTGGGCCGTAATAATTTCGTTGTCATGATTTAAAATTGTGGTGAGTAAATTTCGCGAGTTTGGTGATGTACGGTTCCATGGACTCAATTTTTCGATTATTGTGAATTACTGTGTTCCTAATATACCAGGGAGAATTGGTCATGGTTCTGAGAATCTTATTTTGCATAATTTGTACTTTTTTTCATGTGGGTTGAGGCGGCGTAAGTTATAACTGGGCGAAGAACCTGTTTATAAAGTAGCACTTTGTTTTTTAAATGAAAGAAGAGATTATCTACTAATTAAGGAAATGCATAAGTGGATTTTATTCCAAAATGTTTGACCATCAGATTGAGAATCGCTGCTTATATAAAACTACTGAGTGCATAGTTACGATGCTCTGTAGCTCCCGCTATTCATTCATTGGAAACCAAATTTTAATCATTTGCATATTCGGTCCAAATGTCTTTGGGTACGAAATTTCATTATAATCGGGCAACTTCTTGCTGCGTCGTTTTTTTTTTTTTTTTGTTATAGAGTGTATTTGAAAAAAATCACTTATATATTATAG
Organism: Nephila pilipes; assembly: GCA_019974015.1. Classification (NCBI taxonomy): domain Eukaryota; kingdom Metazoa; phylum Arthropoda; class Arachnida; order Araneae; family Nephilidae; genus Nephila; species Nephila pilipes. The sequence goes on along the minus strand of BMAW01117713.1, from coordinate 948,505 downwards.
AATAGCACTAAAAAAGCAAATAGAATTAAAAGTGCACTTTATTCATTCGATTCCTTAATTATTAATCAAAATAACAACGGCCGTTCTGGAAAGCCATGTATACATATCCTCGTCCCCAGGAAAGTGTACTGCTGCAGTTTATTAGTTTTCTTTTTAAAGTAATCGAGTCACCTGTTGATTAATTCTGAAATTCACATTGAAACCACCAAATGACCGTACCAACAGCACGGGTCATATTACCGATACTTTATTACAATTTATATTTATTGGCTTTCTATATAAAATATAACTATTTTTATTTTGGATGAGAGTAATTTTTTCTTAAATAAATTAACTATAGAAAATATTATATTTTCCCTTTTAATATACCTGAATATAAAAATGTTTTTTGTCATACAAAACTTATTCATCTGTATTTAGACGATAGTTTAAGACAAACCATGCACATGATATTCGTTTTTAGACAAAATAAAGAATCGGATTTTTTAAATGTTCTCAATCAGTCTCATTACAAGACTCAAATGGGGAACTAAAGAATAAGTTCATGAAACCATGACATTATGTTTCAGCTAAATTAAGTATTTCTCGACAATTGCAGTTTATGATAGTACCAATTATTATTCACATAAATTTTTTTTTTAGTTTACTTTTCTTCAAAATTTTATCCGACCTCCCCTGCCCACTTAGTAGAACATTTTATAATACAAGCACCGTTTTTCAAAGTTAGTTTTTTAAACATCCAAATTAATGGTGTGATCCACCCCTTCATTTCTGTGGTGCTCAGAATTATTTGTTTTGTGTTCTTTTTTTCAAATAAGAGATAAGGATGAATGTATGACAGAATTTGAGGTATGTATTAATTTTAATTGAAAAGCCACAAAATTTCTGCTACTGCTCTAAGCACCTTTTAAATTAAAAAAAAAAAATACCGATGATAAAGGGGCCACATAGTCGTAAAAAAACTCTTTTCACACCTATCGTTTTTCTTGAGGTTGAGCCTGAAAACATATGATTGAATAAATATGAACAAATCTTGGGAGAAATGTCAAAACAGAAAGCACAAATATATAAATTAGGTACTAAGATGAGGAAATGATTCAATTTCACTGGAATGCAGTGTTTCCCTTTAAATAATATTGAGTAGAGTGAATAACAGAAAAATTCAATAAATATGTATGTTTTAGTCCTTCTATGGTTTTTTCCGCCCATTTTATATTTCGTTCATGCTTTAAATTTAATAAGTCACTCAACCTGATAAATAGATCATTATTAATAATCAAAGAATTACTCACCTCAATAAAATCATTGAGTTATACATGAGCTTAAAATTCTTGAAAAAAATCACACGAGGTTTTATCTTATAAAGATGTGAAAAAATGAATTTAAAATCAAGATATTTGGCAAAAGAAAAAAAAAAATTATGCACAACTTTTATTGCAAACAAAGAAAAAAGCAGTACAAGTCATTTAAGCATAATAAACATATATAGATATATATCATATATACATATACAATAATGACTAGCATTTTCAATTTAACAAAATACATAAACATAAACCTCAAAAATTCAATAAATTAGAATGTACATTTTGATTCTAAACAGGTACTTAGTCCAATTACATTAACACAGAATACTCACACTAAGATTTTTCCTGAAAACAAAATCGGGAATGACACAAACATAATATATATATGATCCCAATATTTATCAATGAATTTGGAAAAATATCTATAACAAGTAATTTAAAAATGTGATTGTGAAATTTTAAATGAAGTAGAAATTTGAACACATTAACGTACTTCATATTGTTAACTTTAAAAAAAAAAATCCTAGATTTAAAATCTAGGCTGAATTTTTCATAAAACTAAATATACAAACAGAAATGTTTTTCACAGGAAACTATAAATTAAGTATTTAGCCAGCAGCAAAATACTTAATAAATTTAAGTCATTTTTACTGCAGATTTTCCATTATGCAACAGTTACAATATATTCAAAATTAACACTTCATAAAAATGTTAGATAATAAATTTTCTCAGCTTATGCCTCCTTTTAAACAGTTAAATAATTTTAAAAAAATTAAATATCAAAGTTGAATTTAAAGAGTATCATTTTTTTTTCAGCTCTTTTTTGTGTTTAATATTATTCTTTTTGTTCCAGAGAACTACTTTTACCACTTCTATTTAAATCATAATTTTGACTAGAAGATAAACAACAGAGAAATTTCATACAAAGGCATATAGAGGAAGTAGGTTAGGAGAAACTTATTTTAAGAAAGCTTAATATGTTGCATCTAAAACCATAATACAATATTTGAAAAGATTTTTTAAATTATTAATTGACCCTAAATTCGTAAATGTATATACTTCAAAATTTTTAAGTAAAATTTAGCTTTAATGAAGCATAGTAGTAAAATAATATTAACACAATTGTAATAACAGGATAATTGTCAAATTCTACAAAAATACACATTCATAAGAATTTCTGTATAGCTATTTCTACGGCAAAGTACGATATTTATGGGGGGGAGGGGAATCAATACAAAAGCATTTCCATATACCAATTTAATCTTAAATTTAAAATCAAGATAATGAAACAGGAAAAACAAAATTAAAATTTTTATATTTTTTAAATTGATCGAATAAACACAATTTATATTATAACTAACATGCATTGTTCATAGTAAAACACAATCAAAAACAGAAAAAGTAATCTACAATTAAATAGCTGCCTCCTTCCTTTCAATTATAGCAGTTAATATGTTCATTCACAATGACTGGTGCTCTAGAATTTATAGCACATCAATAAAATATCTGTTGATTGGTTTATTATTCAAAACATTCACAAAACCACAATCCATCTATATCACAATCTGAGTCAAGGATGGGATAAACTTTCACAAAACAATTTAAACATTTTAGACACACAGTTAAAAAAATATATAAAAAACAATAGTAATATTCTTCAATGATTCAAATGTTTTCATGATATACAAGTATACAATTACAAAAAATTTACATAACTATTAAAGATTAAATAACTTTTATAAATGCTTTATGATTATAACACAGATAAAGGTAAACAATAGTACACTGAAATGTGGATAAAATACATATATTCAACATATTTTAAATTAAGATCAAAGGTGCAAAAATTTACAAAATGAAACAAACACAAAACAAGGATAATTAATACTAAGAAATAAAAGAAGCTATTTCGAAATGCTAACAAATTAACAAAGTAATAATCAGAGAAATGAAATAATTTCAAAGATAATATAATTAAGAATATATACCTTAAGAATCTATAAAATTAATAATATATAACTTAATATAAATATATTTAATATAGTACAAATGACCCAAAATCAATAATTAAAAAGTTAATTAGCTCATTTATTAAAAAGGGCATATACTTTCCCCCAATACAATTTACACAAACATAAAACCTACATCATATTTCCTTAAAATAATTTTCATTATACTTGATAACTACACAATTTTTTTCTAGTACAATAATTTAATAATTATTTATTTTTTAAGGAAAAGGCTGAGTAGCATATATAATGTAATATACTATGTTTTTTCCATCTTAAACTGAATGAATTGTTTTGAAACTATCATAATTTATTTTAATAAATAAATCTGAAATCTTATTATATTATACATTGAATACTCATTTCAGCAACACATAAATTCACAGAGATCGCTTTTTTCAACATTTTCTTCAATTGTTACTTTTAATCACTAAAATATAAGAAGCTATTTCAAATTATAACTTAAAATAATAAATATTTTTCATTAAAAATGTAAATGAACAGTGTTTAAGTTCTTAAATTCTTAAGATACATGTAAAATAATAACCGATGCTTGCAATGTGGTTACATATTGTCTGCTAAGAACAACACAGATAAATGCCATACATTTAATTTCTAAGAGAAAATGCTTTCATAATTTACCATTTAGAATTATTGCAATTTTCCTTTTCTTCCATATTATTTAACTCAAGTATCTACTTGACCCTGACAGAAATAATGTGTTTTCAATTAATACACGGTTTAGAACTCACTGTCTTCCAATTTATATATGATTTTTTTTATACAAATAACATCTTTATTGTAAACAAAGATGGAAAAAAAATTTAGTCATGTAACAATGAAGATATAACATTCCATTCCATCATAAAACTGTTGATAACAACACATTAAACTAAATTCAATTCAATAAGGATTAACATTACAAATAAGAATAATTTTATATGAATCTTTCACTACATAAAACTTATTTTAGTATTTGGTATTTTAAAATAATTAAAAATGCTAAATCTCTCTTTCATTTTTATAATATCTAATCTGAACAGATTGTTACAAAATCTCAGGTAAATATTAATAGCATATATCATTAAGACTGATGATGCACAGCAAAAACTCAATCCAACACCTTAATTTCTCTATGTTGATGAACACTTTAAAGCTATAAATACAGCAGCATACACTGGTTTTAACTGTCATGTATGAAGGGACATAGTAAACTTTTTTTCAACATTGTCTCTATTACAGTCGTGTATTTTAGTAGTTGAAAAGCAATATTTATCATTCATGCACGTTTTTTTAGTGAATATCAAGAATTTTTGTAGACAGAACAAAAATTATTCAGTTTGAAGGTTATTTCACTATTGTTTTCAGCAGGTAATATAAATATTAAAATAATAGTTGAATATAAAATCAATGCACTTGCATACAAGACTCAAATTCAAATAGTTAAAAATTCCATTTAACTATACTACAATAATAAATTTCTTAATTTATTTCTATTGCACTAAACAATGAAAACAAATAAAAGTCTCTTCTCAGTTTCTCTTTACTAACAGAAAACACACTCTTTCACCTTAAAATATCCTTATTGAGTCATTCTATTTAAAACATACACAATTGATTAGAAAGTAGTAATAACAATAAATAAATTCATTCTACATAATTAAAATTGTAAACTCATTTAAAAATATTTTTGACAAAACATAAAAAAAACAAATCTTCGCCCATCCATTTCCTAATGTATAAGCTAAAAATACACGATAAATGCAAAAAACTTTTAAAATTAAAATTGAATAAATAATTTTAGTTGAGTATATATTATACTAATATCTACAATACATTACATAAATCCTCTAATTGATAATACATTTATTCATATGACATTATGGCAAAAATTGTTCTACAAATCTTACTACATATAGCTTATTTCATAATAGAAATAATATATACTAAGAACTTAAAAAAGCATATATGCAGTCACCAAAGCACTGGTCCCTTTACTCACATTCACTTTAAAAATAAATTTCAGGCATACCATAAGAACTTGTAAATATTTTTAAGTAGATTTTTAAAATAAGATTCTTTAGTAAAAATTATATGATTAAAATATTTACTTAACTTGAATCATAACAAATGTGCATTATGCTTTTTGAACTGAATAAAAGTAAAAAAAAAATTATGAATAACAAGTTTAAATACTCATAGCGTAATTAAAATGAAATTGTGTTAAAATTATATGTGACTGCACAAATTGTAAGAATAATTTACCAGATACCAAAGCAATAAAAATATATAATATTTACTCCTCCCCATATACACATGAAAGTACAAACATTTTTAGTGCATTCTCCAATTTTATCAAAAAATATGTACACATCTAAATTAAAATAGATGCATCACACAGATATAAGTTTTTTTAAGAGTTCGGTGCTTTGGTGTACGTATGGCGAATTGTACATAGTTTTATATAAAGAACAGATATTTTAAATATCTAAATGATCATCCCGACCTCTTCTTTTAAGAATCAAACATGAATCACACCTTCTGAAAATATTTATAGATTTAATAATAAAAACCTAATATTAAAATTATAATTAATAAAAGCATAATTAAGGAGTTGGAGCTAATAAATGTGCATAAGGAGTACCTATAGGTTGTGATGCATCATGACACCCAACATCACCCACTCTTATATAACTACAAGAACTAGTTGGTTCTGGTGTGCTTTTGCAAGCAGTCTTGCCTTTTGGTAACAAGAATAATACCGATAAAGCAATAGTAGCATGCCAAATACTATGGACGAATGAATAATTATCTTTAGTTTCAAAAAATGCATAAATTATTAGTCCACATAGGGCCAGAACAGCTCCAGGAAGAAGACAGAATAACCATATTCGTCGGCTTGGATAACATAAATGTTTCCTGTAGCATCGAGTGATCTGAAACATGAAGATTATTACTTCAAGAATAATACAAACATGCATAACCATGCTTAAGTTTTTAAAATTATGCAAATATTTTCTTAGTTCAATATTAATAGTAATGAACAAAGTTCTTACCCATGACGTTATAAGAATAATTAAACCAATTCCGGTAGGCAAAACAAAGACCCACAAGCCCGTTCTATCATATTCAACACCTAAAGCAACTCCAACAGCTCCAGCCATGTGAACAAAGGATTGCACAGAATTGGGTAACTTTGCCATAGCTATAAGTGTTACCCAAATAGACAAGATGGCTAAATAAAAATCACAGAACTGAAGAACATTCAGTCGAATCAAACAAAAGGAGTACACCTCAGCATCACAAGCATGGTAGAACTAAAAAAAATGTTTCAATGCATAAATATACAGAAAATATTCATATTTTGAAATTACTAATCTGTACTTATTCATGATATATCTTTATTACAAAACAGAATAATTAGGAACTGAAAGTTACTTTCACATCAAAGTCTAAATGTCTTAATACAATATGTGAACCACAGAATACTTTTTACTTCACGAAAAAACAGGAAAATAACTAATGACTGCTTAAATTTTTTAAGTCCGACTTAAAAAAAAAAAATTCAGCAACTTTAAAACACAATAATTAAAAGTCTTTAACTTTAAAAAAAACCAGGCTTATCAGTTCAAATCGATCCCCCAGTTTTAAAAGAACAGTACATTATTCAACATTTTATAAATAATTAAAAATATTATAAACCTTTACCTTAAATGAATGTGTAATACAAATGGTTATCAAAATAATGGTAATACCACAAAATAAAACAAAATGTCATATCAATGAGATGTAAGGCCATCTTTGCTTAGTATGTTTCTAGAAATGGAATTGTATAAATCCTATGTAGTTTCTAACAGATTCTAAATTATTTCTCATGGAGATAATAGAAAGATTACATAGAGAGGACAGTGATACATATATTGACAATGAGCTGTTTTCTAAAACAAACCAGAGTGGCTTAATTAAATTGAAGTTCAGGGACTGGGATGGCCAATGGAGATATATGATTTTGTCTACATGCTTTTTAAATCAAGCCTGAACAAGTTTATCTGCACAGACTATTGACTAACAGGTCTATTGAAACACTGTCCTGGAAAACGGTTTTTCATGAAAAATGCAATGCTACTAAAATTGGGCAAACCTGGTTTACTAAAATGTCCATATTGCACCTCACAGTTATTAATGAGCCTTCCTTCTAAGGTTATAACAGATCCAATCTTTTCCTAAATCATAACAGAATTCCCAATAACAGGTCAATTGAAAAGTTCCCGGCCTACCATAATAAAACACATTTTTTTTTTGGCAAAATTAGTTTTATTTTATTCAACATAATTCTCTGATTATAGCGACCCTCCAACTTTTCGATACCATTTTTGTAGTACGATTTGTCCTTTGCTCCAAAATAGGCCTCAGTTTCGGCGATCACCTCTTCATTCGACGAAAATTTCTTCCCAGCGAGCATTCTTTTGAGATCTGAGAACAGGAAATAGTCGCTGGGGGCCAGATCTGGAGAATACGGTGGATGAGGAAGCAATTCGAAGCCCAATTCATGGATTTTTGCCATCGTTTTCTCTGACTTGTGACGCGGTGCATTGTCTTGGTGAAGCAGCACTTTCTTTTTCTTCAAATGCGGCCGTTTATCGGCGATTTCGTCCTTCAAACGGTCCAATAACGCTATGCAATAGTCGCTGTTGATGGTCCTTCCTTTTTCAAGGTAGTCAATGAAAAGTATTCCATGCGCATCCCAAAATACAGACGCCATAACCTTGCCAGCCGACTGTTGCGTTTTCCCACGCTTTGGAGCGGGTTCATCGTGTGCAGTCCACTCGGATGACTGCCGATTGGACTTCGGAGTGAAATGATGGAGCCATGTTTCATCCATTGTCACAGATCGATGCAAAAAATCGGGTTTATTACGCTTGATCATCTTCAAACACTGCTCCGAATCATCAATTCGTCGTTATATTTGGTCAAAAGTGAGCTCGCGCGGCACCCACTTTGCACAGAGCTTTCTCATACCCAAATATTCGTGAATGATATGATGTACACGTTCAGTTGATACCTTTAGAGTGTCTGCAATTTCATTCAATTTCAATTTACGGTCATTCAAAATCATTTTGTGGATTTTTTTAATGTTTTCGTCGGTAACAACCTCTTTTGGGCGTCCACCGTCTTCGGTGCTCATTTCACCACGTCTAAACTTAGCATACCAATCCTTGATGGTTGATTTTCCTGGGGCAGTGTCCGGAAACTCGGCACCAAGCCAAGTGTTTGCTTCAACTGTATTTTTCCCTTCAAAAAGCAATATTTTATCAACACGCGAAATTCCTTTTTATCCATTTTTTTCACGATAACAAAAGTTGCTTCACTCAAAATGCTATAATTCACAAACTAATGATCCGACAGCTGTCAAATTTATACACGCATCTTTTGAGGGTTAGGGCTAACTAAAAAACACATGGATTTAATTCTAGTAGCGCCATCAATGTGTCAGGCCGGGGACTTTTCAATTGACCTGTTAGTTCTCAATTTGAAGATGGCGATTCTGATTATAAGCTTGTGAAGACATTCTCCATATGCAACATGTTCTATTGTGGGAACAATATGAATGATGATTTCTTAGACCGTATATTTTCTTCAATGCATCCTTTGACCCAGCTTTATGGTCATGGCACCACTAGAAGTGACATTTAGCATTTATTTTACTGAGAAAAAGGCTTCAGAATCACAATTCTATCATATATTTGTACATACATTTTCCTTCCAAAGTAATCGTTAATAAGAGAATCTGTAAATGTCGTTGAGTTCTGCAGTCATTTTGGCTGCACAGTTGTCCTACTTTGACATCCCAATCTGCTTCAACATCCAACAGTTTCTTTCAGTCAGTTTTCTCTTTCATCCCCAATTATGCTTTGCAGAGATTGTTTCCTCCTTGAATGCAGTATACGATCGTACCTTCCAATAATGTAGTCTGAAAAACACCTACAACGTTAGTGGTTTCTGTTACATATGCCTCAAGTAATGAGCTCCAACTTGTCCTCTCTGAAAGTCTGAGGTAGAGCATTTTGCACCACACAAAGAAAAAAAAAAAACCACAGCCTTATAACAGATAGCTAAAGGCAGAAGAATATATACACCATTTGCACTGAATATTTCAGCTAGTTACACTATTGTGTCATTTATATAAACCTTCTTTTTAAAACACCATACACATTAATAGCTATTTCCATTATTCCAATAATAATCTGTGCTTTAATTACAAAAATTGTTATGCAGAACAATTTGATTAAATAAAGAGCAGATGAGAAGTAACGTTAAACTTAAGTAACCACTCACTAGCATAAATCCTTTACTCTATATAAATACAATGTATTTCTACCTATATCAATATTTTATTTTTAAAAAACAAAATTGTGATACGAAGTATAATACTTAAATGTTTTAAATCATTTAATATTTATATGACAAATATGTAAAATAATTTAATAATTGATCAAAATAATTACTAATTAAAATCCATCTATTGCAGGCAATTTCTTTACATCCCAAATCAGTTTACATATATCAAATCAACTCTCAGTATTTTAATAGAAAAATACTAGGCATTAGAAAATTATTGAGCTCACAACTTAGAATAAATACCAGTTAGAATACAAGTTAGAAAGTACATAACATGTATATCCATTTATCATACTGCGTCCTTACAATTTTAAAATAATTTATAAATATATCCTTTTTTACTTTTAACAGGCAAAATCAAATATCATTTTAGAATTACAATGCAAGACATGCAAAATACACATATTTTATGTAAGAAAAAAAATGGATTGATTCAAAAAGAAATTTATATAATCAAAGAAAAATTTATATAATAAAATATGATGTTCTCTACAGGGTGAAAACTTGAAGAATATCATTTGGGCTTCATTAATATGAAAAAATTAAACCAATAATTTTGTAATTTTGTTTATCATTAGACAAAGACAGCCTAAAGGAAGTGTGAATGATTTAATTAATAATAATTTAATAATTCAAAATAAAATATCTTACAGCAGATGAAGTCATAGTGGCAAAATATACAAAGGCTTCAGTAAAATATCTTCGATATGCACTCAAGACCACTGCTGGTATGAATAGAAGATTACTCAGAGTTAACAACAGCACATCCAACATCAACTCAGAATTAGAACGAGCAGTACTATTATCTGTACAACCCCATCCTTTCCAACCTGGAAAATAAGTTTAGTCATAATACTGTTATTGGATTCAAACCTAATATTGTAATTAAGAATTTTTTAAAATTAATAGAAAAATATTTAAAGAGCTAAGAAGACTACACAACAAGAAGGTACCATAAGACTATTTTATTGCTTTCTCTCTTATTATCATAGAGAAAGTTAATTGAGTAAAGCTGTATACATGGCAGGACAAAACTAAACAATGGTGGACAGAAAAACACAGGTGATAAATGACTGTGAATGAGAAGAGTATTAGTAGGAGTGTAGGGGATGGAAAAGAGTGTATACTGTGGATGTGTATGCAGTTTTACCTAGATATCTCTGGAATGTAATGTTAAGATTTGAATGAAATTTGGAACAATAAGCTATTTAGTCCATTCTCTACTTAATTCTATAAGAAAATTTCCATAATGTGAAAAATTTGTTTTAGAAATTAAACCCTTCACATCTCAATGTAGTTCCTTTTGAACCATTAACAGTCTTACCAAACATATCCAGCCACAATGAGTTATTAAGAGGGTCCTATTTTTTCCCTGCACATATATAAATATATAATGCAATCATATATAATAATAAGAGGAAGAATATTGCAGTTCACAAGGGTAAGAGAATTATCCATTTTTCATCGCAAATTCATTACTTAATATTTAATAGTCATAAAATGTGCAATATTAGATTTTCCTATAGATTTAAGAGAAAACTTGTAAAACATCCTTTACTTTTATTTATTTCAAATAGAAATTATTTAAAGTGATTCTTAATTTTATTATTTTTCCTAGAATTTTTCATGTAATATTGAAAAGCTTCAATATTATAATTATTAACAGAAATTAATTTTTTATGCTTGTTTAGAACATTGTTAAAGTTTATTTCATCAAAGCATTTATTCATATAAAATTAATACTGCAATATTCAATGTGCACTTTTCTAATCATCTCAATATTACTATCTCCAATTTTATATTTATAAACTAAAGACTTAGAAATATCCTTAACAAAATGAAAGCAAGAACTATTTATTTTATAAATATTTTCAATATTAACAAAATCCCTTAAAGTTTTAAATTCTTTTTTCTTCAAAAAAAAAAAAAAAAAAAAAAAGACACCACATCATTCAATTATTTAAAAATTGAAGTCTTCAAAATGTATTATTTAAAGCATATATTTTTTCTTTAATAACATCCATGTCTATACATTTTCTTTTTTATCCTCAAATTTTCCTTTCATTATTAACTTCATTAGAATCATCAAATATATTTAAACCATCATTTCCATAAAAATATTCTTCATTGCCATTTTGTTTAAAAGTTTGTATCATATTTTTAATAAAATGTAAAATTTTAAGATCATATTGTACATAGTACTGAAAGCCTTAATATAACAACTTTCATATGATTACCTTCTTTTAGTGTTAAGCACCATTTTCATCGTAGTTAACTTTACATTTTCAAATTTATGAGTAAGTGTATAATTTCAATATTATTACAATTTTCATATTCCTAAAATTATTAGTATCAAGCCTATGTTGATTAATACTTATATTAATATTATTTTGAACAGGTTTGATCAATATATTTTATAGTCACATATTTTACATTTAAGTAAGTACACAGTTATAAGTTTGGCAGAAAATAAACTTGGAATTAATATTAAATTGTTCATTATTAATCATTTTACTTGTTTTGCCCCTCTTATTACAAATATTGTAAATTGTTTTGCCCCTCTTATTACAAATATTGTAAATTAATTTAATATTTTTAAAATTATGACTGCGTTCTAAACATTGTGCATCATTATCCTTATTATCACTTAAGTTATTACATAACTATTATAATAATCATATTTATATTTAATATTCCAGAATATCCTTGTTCTATAATTCTTATAATTTTGTTTATCTGACACTTCTTCATTGATTAAGTCTACTCCAGCAAATTTATGACTTAAATTATAGTTGCTAGTGTGTAATTCCATTTCTACCTTTGCTAAAAACATCACTTCTTCTGCCTTTATCTAACTTCTTATACAATTCCTCATTGCAATATTTTTAACTCTATCAGTACAATGCACATCATTTTAAAAAATCCACCAATCATGATAAAAAATTAAACTAGAACTAAACAAAGTCATACATCTAATTGTATGTAGAGCCCTTACCTAAACAATACCAATAACTACATAAACAAAAAAAATTTAGAAAACAAAAACAAATAGAACTCAAAAAGAATCTCTTCAACTCAGACATATCTAGCAATAAATTTATAATTTTTCAAGGACAAAGCAGATATTTCATATCACAAAACAAAATAAATGAATTTTTAAAATTCAAGAATAACAAGTATATCTCAAAAAATTCCTAAACCTTATTATAATACCAAGTATCTAACAGTTTCACATAAGTAAAAACCAAACTATTAACCACAATATAGTACAAAATAAAGTAAATATGGTAATTTACTAAACATTTCACACACACCATTTTACTGTAAATCTGAGCATCTAAAAAAATTATATTAAAAATAAATAATTGTCAGTCATTAAAATTAAAACTCCAAATATATATATATAAAGCATTTAATTTTAGACATTTAAAGATGCAGTACCTGCTATGCAGTTACAGGTACTAAAGATGAGTCCACCACTAACGTACTGATAGCATGTTCCATATTTACCACAATGACCAGATACACAAGGGGTAGATCTAATTCTCAAGAAAATTGGTGTTTTAGGTAATTCACAAGGAATAACATGTAAGCTGAAATAAATAAACCAAAACTTTAGAAAATTAAATCGGTACTATATGAAGAATTAATCTGACAGCTTGTCTACCTTTCTAAATTTTGAATATTTTAGGCTATTAAAACTTATACTTTTATACATTTATTCAATTCAATTTAAAATAATACAGTAGTTATATATAAATTGAATTTCATGATACATTTTTACATAAAATTTTTCTAAACAAATGCTTTATTTCAATTTTTTAAAAATTGAAACATATTCATATTTTTAGCAATATTTTCTTTGAGGCTAAATTGAAAAATGCTGAAATACTTTGAAAATTTAATGATCTGCTTCAACGAGTTATATATTATTTGCAAAGCTATTTAAATGATTAAATATTTAAAAACTTTGGAATTATATTTTAAAGTATAATATTTAAAAAGTAAATTCTGGTCATGTTTAAAAAACTTCAATAACTATTGATTCTAAATTTTGCTTAATTAATTTTCAAAGATAAGAAAAACCGTTTTTAAATTTAAAAATTGCATATTCTTTCAATATACCTATAATCTTTTTTCACTTTTTATAACTTTCAAATAATTCTTCTAAAAGGTAAAAATTGAATAACAAGGATAATTACAATTCAAATATAAATATAATGAAATGTTAGTGATTTCAATTTGCGGAAATTGCTGTTTTCTCAATTTTACCAGAAATTTGTTTTAGTTTAATTATTTTATTTAAAACATTTATTTTATTTTGATAAAACAGGGAATAATTTATTGCCTTTAAATCAAAACACAGGGGAAAAAAAAAACTTTCAAAAACACTTTAACATTGAAATCATATATTTAATTTTTTTTATTCAAGGAAACCAATAAAATGCCTTGTATATGAAAGTTATATTCGAGAAAAGTGCAAATATTTGAATGCAGTACCACATCTTAAAAAAGGTGGCATATTATGTTATGATTAATGAACTTTGCAAAACAACCTTAAGACAAGTGTAAATAGAGGGGGAAAAAAAGATTAATTCAGTAGTTCAGAATATTACTTATAATTAAAGTACTACAAAAACTGAGAGGGAAAAAAAATCATAAGCATTCTTTCTTTCTATCATGCTTTCTTTAAACAAAAATGAAACACAACCCGAAATTTGAAAAGAGACTATAGAAATTTTAGAATTACCCAATCACATCTTTAAAGACCAATGAATTATTGAATGTTGAGTTTTGAATGTCAGCAACTGCTTAAGAATTAAAAGAAATTTTACAATTATATGAAATAATGTTTTGAAGAATATTATTAATACTGAATCATAATGAAAATTTCAATTCATTTTCTTAAAAATACATCTGTAATATTTAATAATTTCATTGACACAAAATTTTTATAAAAACCATAAAAACTATGTAGTTTGTTTTGCTTCAAATCAAGTATTTTGGCAAACAAATAATATATCATTTTTATAAGAAAGCAACTATAAGTTATAATGAAGTGAAAAAATTCTATTTCACAATAAATGCCTAGATGAGAGAGGAAAAGTATTTAAAAAAACTATTGATTTATAAATTTAAAAATGATAATAAATGTGCTAAGAGTATGATTAGGAATAAAGCATAAACATTCAAAATATATTTGGATATAATTATATTGAAAGCAGTTAACAATAGTCATCTTTTGTATCTTCTCACCTAGTATTTGTATGATATGCATCATAGCACTGAGCTTTCATACGAAAATACCAAACACCAGCTTCTGGATATGGTACAAATAATGTAGAAAGTCGATGTTCCCATGAAGAGGTATTTGCAATTAGTCGTCTTCCATCTGCACAATCAGTATCTTCTGAGTTAGGTCTAAATCCATATGATAAACAACCCAACACTGTTACATTATTCTGTGAAAGATTCTATAAAAAATATATAAATTCAATCAATTTATTAATTTACGATTAAATAAGGAAGAAAACTATATCTCATATATATAAATAAATTACAGTTTAAAATATTTAATTTCTTAAAAAAAGGAAGGTGAGGATTAAGCACTCATTTATGGAAGACATTTTTATTATTCTTTACAAATTAAAAGGTATGATTAGAAACTACACTAGAAGTCAAAATTGTGCAAACTCTTTGTACAAAAAATGTATTTTTGAGATTTGAAGGCACATAATTCAAGTTCCTTTTGTAGTAATATCATTAGATTATGTATGAATGGAAATATAAATTAATAAAAAATGTAGAGCAATGAGGTTTAACTATCTTTATTCTAATGAATGTGCTAACCAAATAACCAGAAGAGAGCAAGCATAACTTGCATAATTACTTTTCTTTCAATTGTATGAATTTTATAAGCAAGACTATAGAACAATCAAGTGTCATTTTCTTTTGGCAAATGAATCAAGCATGCTACAGCAGAATTCTATCAAAGAATTATAATCAAGTTGGTTAATTTTAGGTAGAAGGAGACTCAATTATTACACAAATAGACTGGTAAAAGCAAAAAAAAAAAAAAAAAAAAAAAACCCTCGAAGAATACAAAATGAAACGGCATAATGCAATGTTGAATGCAAGATCTGTTTGAAGTAAACTGCAGGAAATTGGTCTCAATGCTAAAATTCCATGAAAAAAAGCTATTTTTATCTCTTTAAACAAAAACAAAGGCTGAAAAGATTAAACTAGACTAAAATATATGTTGACTGGAACTACAGAAGTAAGGGAAATTGTTATTTGGAGTGATAAACCCATAATCAGTCTAGTAGTGATAACAAAATATATATGGAAATGAAAAGAAGATTTGTTTTCTGATAGCATAACACCTATCTTTAAACATCCACTAAATGTAATGATCTGGGGTTGTATGACAGCAAAAAGTAACAGCAGAATTTACATTATTAATGTAAATTTAAATATATATAAATGAAATACTTGAAAATAAATTAAAGCCTCTCCTACATGATTTTTTTAAGGGTGATGAATCATTTATATTTCAAAAAGGATTCAGTTTCAACTCAGTTAATTGTGTGCAAAAAGCAGTTTCAAGATTATCATATTCCACTGCTAGATTGTTCTGGGAATTTTACAGACTTTAATTCGATCAAAAATCTATAGAGCCAGCTTAAGAAACTTATTAGTCAATAGAAACTCTGAACAAAACCAAATTAATAGAAGAAATAATTTCAACCTTGGTTTCATATTACAACAGCTTCAGAACTAGAAAACATAGTTCATTCCATGGGAAAAAATTGACAGACCATTATTAAGGCTTAATGTTTCCCAACTAAGTATTAAATGACATGTTGAGAATTATTGTATATTTTATTTATCTTTTAATTTTTTCATTTGAGTATTGTTCTAATAAAAATTTCTTTATAAAAGTTATTGATTTACACTACTGATTAATTGATCTTTTCATTGATACATAATTTTACAATTTTACTCCACAAAAAGCAGAGTTATGAGGCATCAAACTAAAAAAAAAAATCCTTTTTTGAAAAGGTTTTTAGAATTTTGGTCACCAGAGTAATTCTTAAAACAAGGAAAAGTTTAAATATAATTATATCAAATACATATCAGAATCATATAGGAAATTACTGCATTTATTATATAAATTTCTGACAGCAAATCTTTTCGTATAAAAGATTTTTGCCTTTAATAATGATACTATCACGTATATTATTCGCATATGGTTACTCTTATTCTCTTACTTATTCTATTGCTCTCTTACTCATGCCCTCAAACACTAAAACTATTTAATGTACGAACATATAAGCTTTACAAGAAGAATAAAATTATAGAAAAAGTTTGTCCAAAAAAACCCCGAAAAATAACCTTAAAAATTGATCTATTTTACTAAAGCCTTACTTTTAATAAAACACTCAAGTATTTTGATACAAATAAGGTTATAAACAGATCAACATTGTATGGAAAAGTGATTTAACATTATACAACATATTTTACATTACAGAGTTGAGCTATTCAGAA
The DNA here is from genome assembly GCA_019974015.1 of Nephila pilipes. Lineage (NCBI taxonomy): Eukaryota > Metazoa > Arthropoda > Arachnida > Araneae > Nephilidae > Nephila > Nephila pilipes. The sequence continues at coordinate 931,242 of BMAW01117713.1, read as the reverse complement.
AGCAATTTGATATATAATATAGTTTGCTTGTATTATAGAAAAAAAAACTTGAGAGGTACCAAAGGAAAGAAAAATATTAGTGAAAAAAAGTTGGGTTTATTTAATAGCATCATTATCAAAAGTATTCAAAATTGAAATGTAAGTTCTTATTCTCATCCACATCATTTCTATCTAATTCTTAAATGTATTATTTATACATATTGAAGCTTTTTGCAAATTTAAAAAAACTGATTCATTTAAGATGGAAATCTTTTTTTTAAAAAAAAAAATCATACATTTGATCAATATCAGACATAAAAATATTACTTTATTAATAATTAAATTACTTTTGATTCGGATAGAGTAAAAAAACCCTCTTCCTAAATGTTGAATACACATTTGAACTAACATTACACACCTATTATAAGATACATTAAAAAAAATTCAATTATTTTCCATGATGAACATTTAATCCATAAAAGAACACATAGTAAAATCATCCCAATTAAAAAATTTAAATATTTATTATAAAAAAAATCATAACTTAGAATTCTAATTTTTAAGTATCAGAAAATGTTGGGTACCATAAATGGGGATACTGCCAATTCTACAACCAAAGTTCCACCAATGTCCACAGTTGAAAGCACTTCAAAGCTAGTGAGAGTATACTTCGTATTGGAAATATTAAGTATAAAAGGATAAACATCACCTTCTTCTGGAGGAAGATTGTATTCAAAAGCTAAATTTGTAGGAAGTGAAATACGAATTAAAGGTATATTAGGCCAACATAATGCACTATGTTGGAAAACGTTTGAACTATTCCTGCTCTTGAAATTAATGTCATTGTCTGTAGAATCATTATGTTTGACTGAATCTTCAACATCAAGAAAAGAATCTTCACAATCTAAAGTAGAAAAAATATAAAATAAATTTCCTTATACATATACCTTATGAAAAAAAATCCCTAATTACACCTATCTTAAACAACACTACACTTAAAACTTCTATATAAAAAGGTTTTAATAATATAAATTTAAAAAATTCAGAGGATAAAAGTAAAAAGGAAGAAAAATTTGCATGTGTAATTTAAAAATATATTTAATCAACTTAATTTAAGATATAAGTTCATTTAAAGTCCATGCACATCTCATTAACTCAGACTTTTCTTTTCGCTATTTGCTATATGTAAGAAGTATTACTGATTGATAAAGAGGAATAGATGCTACTGACAGCCATGTTCAAAAAAAAAAAAAAAAAAAAACCCTTTGACTGTACTTAAAAGAAAAATCTGGGCTGAAGGACACATGGTTTCACATACAAAAAGTAGACAGTAACAACTTCAGAAATTTATACACAAAAAATAATCTCTGAAGAGAACTAATATACTAGTATGACATTTTTTTTTACCATATTAGTTAATTTATTACTTTTCCATCTAGTAAAAACAATTTTCAAATTTTTTTTTTGATAAAACAGATGAAACGCATGCATTTTAAAAATATTTAAATACATTGAATATAAAGGGATAAATAATATTTCAAAAATATTCAACATAAAATATATACTTTATTAATCACACCAGCAAATAATAAACACAAAATTAAAAATATGTGCAACAAATATTGCTGCAATCCATGTTTATATAGATCTAAGAGAAGTATTTTGCCAGTTCAGAAATTTTTAATGGCAAAAGGAAGAAAAGAAGATTTTAAAACTTGAGAATAATAAGCAATATATACTTTTATGTAAAAAAAGTAAAAGTAAAACAAGCATTTACTTTCAGTTCGAATATTCAAAGTAAAATGTAACACTCCAGACATATCATTTTCAATAGAAAAGTAATTCCAGTTGTTACCAGCTGGAACTATATTCAAAGAGCAATCATCAGAGAAGCCACAGTTGACTGAAACTGAATTGGTATCATTAGCAGATGGAAGTCCTAATTGACGTGCTCTAATAATAACAGGGCATTTGTCTTGTGAGGAACAATTGGTCAAATATATCTTACTGCTCCAGCTATTTTTCAGAGCAAAAAATCTAGAAGAGAAAATCATATTCATTACTAAAACTATTCATAACTAAAATTTAGAAAACAATTATAATATTAATGAGATATTTTCCTTTTAGTAACATTAAAAAAAGATGGTATTACAAATTCTCTATGACATGATAAAAATTCAGTTTTTTCTAAAACAAGTTTTTATCATGCATTTTTTTTATTGTTTTAAAAGTCTTTAATGATCTCTTATTCAATTTTTTTTTCTCTTCCTAACTGTACATGCAGAGGAACTACAGTAGCCATCATATATGTATTTGTTATTAAAAACAACAATCAATACAGTGAGTCTACTTTAAATTATCTCAACATACTTGTACATAATATATATTTGCTATTCAGAGATAATGTACCATAGAAAAATAAAGGTTTTAAAAACAAACAAAATGAGAACAAACACTAAATAATATAAGAAGTTAAATAGGCAACTTAATGTGTTTTCCCTGTCACTTTAAACAACTGAGGGAGGTATACAGAATTTTACATAATCATTTAGCAAAACAATAATTTTTCGTGGAATTTTTTTAACTCCATTTCCTGAACATGTAGTGACAGAGATTAATTTAGATTCCTGCAGTTAGATAATGCCTGAGTCAAATTATTGCATGTTCAAAAGCTATCAAATCGAGTTGTAAATTCATAAGTAAAAATAAATGTAATTAATGAATTTATATGAATATTAAACATGTCATAAGAATGAAAGTAACAGTTGTTAATTTAAAATTTATTTCATAATTTTTTCACTAAGACATTAACATTTTTCAATTGTATATGTAACAAACTGAACTGATGTAGCAACTGAAGACCGAACTGCAAAAAAGTAAAGCAAAAAGTTATTCAAATATTGGAGTCAAACATCTTGTATAAAATTGCAAAATGTGGTAGAATAAAGTATAATAAGAAGCTAATGTGTTAAATAACAAGACATAATCAGGTAAAGAATAAACATGGTGAAAAAGGTGATTAAGTAATACAGAGATTTTACATCTGCATAAATTAGATCCAGATTTGAAGAATCATTTAGAAACTAGTATGATTTTCAAAGGTGTTCAGAATGTGATACTTGACTGTCTGCTACAAATATACCATGAGAAGATATGGACAGACATTACAGAAGCTTCTTTTGCAGTTGTTATGGCTAATACAACAACACACATTTCTAAACATATTCAACCAGTCATTGTTTTAGCATGTTAAATGCACAATTATTTGCGCGTTTCATGCGATTCTTTATTTCAGAAGAGTAAACAAATGGTATATCAAATTGTATCAGGCATAATCCTTTAAGAAAATTGACAAAACTGGTGACTTTGACATTTATAGGTAGGTGCAAATGTCATGAAAGGCAAAAAAGCAAGAGTACAAGAAAAAATAGAAGCAACTTATATTATTTCAAATATCATTTACTGATAAACACATCAATAATTTAATAATGAAAAATGAAAACAAATCTCACATAGTACACAAAAATATTTCTTTCTAATAATTTGGCAATTCCAACAATCATCTCAATATTTTAGAAATGTGAATTCATTCTGAAGAAGCATTCATTTCATTTCCATCCACTACAAAGATTGAACTTTAATATTTGACTAACAAAATTTGTAAGAATTTACAGCCTTACTTGAAATCATTCAATATCAATTGCAAAACAAAGCATTACAGAAGCAACAAGAATTTTAAAATATCTGAATGACAATTTCACGTTTTAATATGAACCCTTTCATCAGATTCATGCTACAGAAACTCAAAAAATCAAATTCAACCATCAGGAATTATTCGTTTCAACACAAATATTTAACAGATTTCAAAACAAATAATTTAAAAATAAACTCTCAAGTACAATGACAGAATCTCTCAAAGACAATCAAGGCAAAAAAATAAGTAACTGTGTGAATCTACATGCGTTGATACACTGGACAAAATCTTTCCTTTTAACACACTTAGTAGCTACTAATTTTTTCAAAAAGAAAAGCTTCATTAGTTTTAAGAATGAACTGCCTACAGAAGTAGTAAGGATGACTGAAGTATATCTCATGGTTGAGAAGAATAAGTTTGAAACTGACTCTATTGTAAATTAGATTTGCATTATTACTGCAAATTTATCGAGCAGCTGCTTTGAAAATAATCTGGATGATGTTCTTCATGAAATTGAGATACAGATTGACAAAATCCTCTTGAGAATCCCCATGATTACATCAGAACTAGAACACTATTTTCGACACTGAAATGAATTTAAAAAAAAAAAATTCTAAGGAGTTATCTGAAATCTCTAAGACTAAATGTACCTAGAACAGTGAAAAAAATTTCTGAACAGAAATCCGGAGGTCATGAAAAAATCATTATCTTTTAGTTTGACGTAAAATGAAAGAATGGATTTCATTTTTGAATGAATAGATTAAGGTTGAATGGCAATAATTTAGGCTATTAGTAAATTAAAACAATTTTGTTTGTTTAGGATTTGATAAAGTTTTTGTATACATTTTATTTTATTTATTTTTTTATTTTACACAATATTAAAAGAATGGCTAAAAAATTTTTGAAGTAATATCCCTACAAATTATAATTACATGTATCATGTCTTTGGATAGTAGTTGAGATGCTTACAGCATTACAGGTAAGAAATTCAATTTTTAAAAAGTTAAGTGAAATAGAAAAGTGAACATTTATATAACCCTGACATCTAGTACATAATAATTAAATGTAGTTCTCATTATTAGATGCTCTACTTGAGCATCATGAAACTTAAAAAGAAAAAGTTTTTCTCAATTCCATATTTCATAGGGGAGGATAGGGACAGAAAAATAAAGCTAGTGAATTATATACCAAGTTATATTAGATTACAAAAATATAAATAAGACACACAAACACACACATATATATAATGGTTCATATAAACAATTCTACCATACATAACTAATATTTTACAATTATTTTACTTTCGAACATGACTTGGTGGTGGAGAAATCAACACAGTTTGTAGTAAAAATTATTTAAGGACATTTTTAATACATACCTGTATAACTGAGTTGATGATATCGTTTGAGATATTTCAGTTTCTTGAAGCAAACTTATTACATTTACAGCAGCAGTAAACTTCAGAGAAGAAGAGAGCCAACTAAGACATGGAGTGAAGAGTCCCTAGTAGTTAAAAAATTAGGCATTTATTAAATGCATATAACTAAATTTCATTCATTTACAAACTTTCATAATTATCCTTTATTTACTAACATCACTGTGTATTTCACATACATACACTTTGATTGTGTATGCATCAGCACTAATATGATTCAGTAAAATTAAAATTCTTACCATACACAAACTTGTCTTATGCAAATAATTTAGGTACATTACAAAAATTTTCTTCAAAGTTATTAGTTAATTCTGGTAGTCTAATTTTAAGTATTCACATATAAAAATTTAATTAAAGAAAATACATACTATTTAAATCAAAGGAAAAATTTTAAAGTAGATATCAACGCCTATTTCCAAAACAGGTATAAAAGATAATGAAATCCTACAGGCAAATGGCCAACAGTAATCCAACACTAGAAATTTATATTTAATTAGAAGAAAAATAAATTTCTATAATTTTATATAAATGGCACAAAATCTACTAATGTAGTTTAGCATTGTTCAATGACATATACAGCCCAATACAAACCTTTTGTGCAATTCTTTCAGTGTTCTCAATTAAAAATGCAGCAGCATACCAATTTCCTGGAAGAGGATTTGTAATATTTATCATTACAGGTACAAAATCTGAATGCAAAATGACATCATGTAAAAATAATCGATGAACAGCAAAGAAGTTTGGATAAGTAGAATTTTGAAGGCTCATTACAGGATAGCTTCCATACTGTAAATATCTGTGAGGAAAAAAAAGAAGAAAAAATATCACACATATTGTAACATTTATTTTATATATATATATATTTCGAAAAAATTTGCATTAGATTTAACTGAAAAGTAAATTAAACATCTATTTTTAAAAAGTAATTTAATTAATAAATGATTCTGAACTAAGAAGGTAATATAAATAATACATATCAAGCAAATAATATGACCCAATTATAACTTTATTATTCATATAAATAGATGGACATAAGATATAAACATTTTGTGAGCACATATCAATAACCTAACATATAAACACCAGATAATTATAATTGATGAGAAAATGTTTAAAGCTTTTCAAGTAAAAACTGATGGTACCACACACACCATTTAAGAATAAATACCTTTAAACTATCAAATTTTAGAACATTTAACCATCAAAATTTAGTATATTTCAAATTTATTTTTTTAGAAAAAATATTAATTCAAAAATTCACCATTAAAAGCATATGATATATGCTCTGTTATGTGGGCATATTACACATAGTAACTAAAAAAAGAAAATCTACATTTTACACCTACTTTTAATTTTGCAGTATTTTAAATTCATCATTTAGCTAGTTTTGTGTTTCAATTAAACTATATTTAAATACAGATGACTTAATAAAACTATTATAATTTTTATTTTCTACAGAAAATTACTCAAAATGATCTTAATGAAGGTAATTGTGTAAAAATGAATCTTCTATTGTTGATTAATATACATTACACTTAAAATTTCCAAGTATTGTTAATACTTTTATTGTGTGTGTGTGTACCAGGTTAAAAAATTTGATTTTAGGCCAAATTCATTAACAGAAGATACAAAATTTGCCATTATATGAAAGTAAGATGAGATTATATATATGAATGAAATACATATGAAAATCTTGAAATGCTGTACTTTTTATTTACCGGAGCTGACAATTAAATCATTCAAATTGATTTAAGAAATACATTTGACGAACATCCCTTTTATTTATACTCGTATTTCTTAGCGTCAAAATAAATGAGCTTTAACACTACTTAAAACAACACAAAATTAGTCTGGAACCATTTTTCAGTGTATTAAGAATTCATGTTTAATTATTAATAAAAAAGGTCCATAAATGAATATTGATAAAAAAAAAAAACCTAGCGTGGCAAATATAACTCTAGGGAGGTATAGTAAGTACTCTTTAATGTGGTTTTCGCATTATTCGATAATCCGGCACCGATCATACCGTTAACCTTCAAATATTTTCGTGTGGATTGCGAAGTGTGTTGACCTTGAACAGCAGGTTCAAAAATTCAACAAAATACAGCACACGCTACTCGTATTTTCACTATTTATTTATCGTAACTACCAGTTTTCATTTCAGTACAATTTTCTTGTTTTCTAGATGATTATATATTACGCATTTGCACAAAATTACAACTGTTTACTGTACAGTAAAACGTTCTCGAAGTCTAGCAAATGTTCAAGTGCTGATAAAACTAATAAGCGTAAGCATAGGTCTAGAGTAGCTTGCCACAACGTTTTAAGTATAATCGTACTGTATCAATTTTTTTTTCTTTTCTTCTTATGTGCTGTTTTCTTTACCCATATACAAGAATATTCAGCGTTTGAATTTAATTTTGTAATTGCTAGAACAATGAAATACTTTGTCGGATATTTGTATGGTCTTCAAGGATTAAGAATGTGTGTTAACACATTAAATACATGTTTTAATTCTGATCTAAAGTGATTTAACTTCGTATTTCTGTTAAAAACTATATTGACGCTCGATAATCCGGAAAAATCGCTAATCCAACACGACCGTGGTCCTCACGTGCTGGATTAGAGAGAGAGCTCACTGAGCTGAAAAAATTTACAGTTTTTTTTTTTTTAAGTGAACCGCATTTCTATAAATAAATTCTTGGTCATCTTTTTATGACATTAAATTTAAAAAAAAAAAGTACATTCAATAATTAACACTCAATAAAAGTACACAAAAACAGCATAATCAGATCTATCAAAACCGAAATAATTTCATTTTTTGAGCATTTAAGCAAATTTCTCTAATATTACTTCATCCATTTAGCTTCATAATTATCACTAAGAATAATTTTTGATAACTTTAGCTAACCTGCTTGACGAAAATATTTAAAACATCTTTCGCAAAATATAAATTAAGGGATTAAATTAGAGTTATGATTACTTAAATTAAGAGAAACTTGAAAAGTGTTTAATAGCATAAGCTAATGCAGGCACAATCTGCAGTTTCAAACGAAACAAGTGTTATTGGCGACGGACCTCGGAATTTGGAACCTCAGTCAAGTGACGAGGACGACATCTAAGCTGGTATCTCCCTCTCTAAACTTCCACACCACGCAACGGGAAGACTTTGAAGCTCAACAGATTTAACGTGCATCAGTCCCGGCAAAACGGCGTTTTTTTTTTAAGTGGTATAAAGGCTCGAACCCACGACTCGACGAAAACCGCCAACCACGAGTTCGCTACCATAACCACTAGGCAAACGCGGCCAAAAACAAGAGCTGGATTCATTAAAAAAATTGAATAATTTACGTAAATAATTATCAATTGCTGTTCTATAAAATTTGGGATTCTCTATTAAGGTAAAACACTTATGCACACTGCATTTGCCTCATACTAAAAAATATGGCTTAAATTCGGCTTATTTTTTTTTTTTTTTAAGACTACATAAAAAAAAAAGATATACAGAAAAAGATTAATATTATTATGCTTTCCATTACAGCGCCGTCCAGTGGTTCACCGCTTGCTCTCCGCCTATGCATTGTGTAAGAATTGCTAGTTTAGAGGTTTTCCATCACCCTTTAAGTTTTTGCTCATGAGTTTCAAAGCACCCTGTATAGCATATTACTGTTTGAATAAGTTATTGCAAAACCAGTTTCGGGGGAACCAGTTAGTTGGAAAACCGACCAGAAAAAACTGGTGTTGTGAGGGGTAAAAACTGGTTTTATGCAATAGCAAATTTAAAGAGAAACTCACCATAACAAGCTATATCATACTGATTCAAACACCTAAATTATTAGAATTTACCAACCTATCAGTATAAAAATTCATTATTCTTACGCAACTATTCCATTTGGCGTCACTATTTTAGTGAAAGAAATGGTCAAATACCCAAACGAAAATAAATAAATAAAGAAATCTAATGAAATAAAATGTATTAGTGACCCAATCAGTGCATTATACACACATGTAAAAAGTTTCACAATATTCCTAATTTGAAAAGAAAAATATAGAATTTGGTAGTGTTTTCAAAGTGTACTTTACAAAAAAAAAAAAAAAAAAAAAAAAAAAAAAAAAAAAAAAAAAAA
>BMAW01117713.1:853460-920906 GCA_019974015.1 Nephila pilipes | reverse complement strand
TCGATGATCTCAGAAAGCCGTTTATGCTTATTTACTCAACAACAAAAAGATTTCTTGCGAAAAATGAAAAAAAGATTTGGAAAAGCGTTAGAACATTAGTATGTCACCCTTAAAAAGGAGTGATTAACAATGGTGTTAGTAGAAAAAATTTGCAAAAAAATGTCTGTTTTTCAATTTTAGACTCGGGATTATTGATCGATGTGTTATATATATATATATGAGTATATATATATATAGAGCATATATATATATATATATATATATATATATATATATATATATATATATATATATATAATTCAAATATAACAAGCTATTGGTCATTAATAATGAAAAATCTTACACAGCAACAGTTTTAGAAGGACAATGGAAGCTTCCATTGGCTTTATACTGAAAAGATGCGAAAGTGACCTGATTTGGAATGGTATAATGAAACAACTGGACATCCTTGTATGAGCGAAAAGGGAAAAGTTGACGGGCTTCCAGTATTTGAGTTTGAAGAGAATCTAAAAAATAATAATCAAGACATAAATAACAAAAAAGACAAATAGAGATGCAGATTTTTAATATGTATCTTTTAATATTATTTTGTTACCTATAAAAAGGGTATTAGTAACACCAAAACTAAACAAAAAAATATTAGCTTGCTGCAAAAAATGTTTCATCTCAAATTTAAAGTCAGTTACCCAAAAATTAACAATATTTACTAGTTTTTCCTGAAACAGATATATACACTTTGAATATTATGTGTGAATAAACATAAAACATTTATTTTTAAAATAATATACTTACATTATATCAATTTTTTTTCGAGGAAAAAAAATCTAAATTTAGTCTTTTCTGGATGATCTTTCAAAATTTATTGCAAATCAACGTCGAGAACAGAAACATCGTTTAAAGTATTCAATATATTAAATTTGGACAACTCCAATGCTCAATAAAAATATACAATGAAGCATTTGAGATAAATTTTGAATAATGACAAGATTAACTGGACATTCTGAAAGCCTTTAGTATATATTTCTAAATAAAAGAATACTATTAGTATATCATCACAAATAATATTAGGAATGTATTAAACATCATAAAAATTGTCATAATAATAAAATTTGTAGTTTTCCTTCAATGTACTACAATGAAGCACATAGTTCTACTTGAAAACACTTAATAATTTTGTCAAACAATACATTCATATCATCTTTGATAAGCAATATATGAAAGGAGAAAAATTAGTTTTTTACATAAAAAGATTAAGAATTAAGATGAAAAAATAATTTACCAAGGAAAAAAGAGGATACAACGACAATTGTAAATTTCATATATATACACAGAAATATGATAAGAAATATATATACCAAATTAATTTTTCAAAACATTACTTACTATATTTGAAAAACTATTAAAAAATACATTTGTCAAACACAAACATGCGAATTTCCCTAACATATAAGACAGAGAAATCGACATTATTTTTTCAATGGCGAATGGCAACAGAGCTGTAAACCTTTAAAATGCTATAATAATGCAAATAAATATTTCCAGTATTGGCAATGCCATAAAATCAATTTCTTTGTTGTAGTATATAACTTGGTAGGTTTAAATTAAATCTCGTATTGCATTCATATATTTATTTAAAATAAAACTTAATTGTAAGATTTACTACTGTTTAATTTATTAATCAACGAGATTATGTATTGGAATGGTGAAACTTGTATCTTTTTCGTACTATTAAAACTAATGATATGCTTTTTTTCTTATTTAATACTATATATTTTTCAAAAAAATGCGAATTTTCTTGAAAGGGTCCAACTTAAAGGTAATTTATTTAAGTCGCACTTAGAAGCAACACGAAGACTTTGGTGACCGATCATAATATGAACCACGACCAAGTGACGGAGACGATACTTGAGTTGGTACCCCACTCACTCCTAATTTCCATGGTGAGGGCTTTGAGCCACGACAGACTTAACTTGCATCAGCCCAGCTACATGAAGAGTCCTTAATGGAATCGGGACTCGAACCTACGAGAAAGGGCTTCACAATTTTATAGAGTATTTTGCTTTACGATTAATCATTTTAGAGAGAATATGTATATACATACATTACACTTCCATTCTTCCCTTCAAGATTACATTTTGTGCCCATTAAGAAATTAAGTGAATAGAATTGAATGCACATAAACCATAAACTCGTTGTCTTTGAATAAAACTATACATGACAGATTCACATATTTAGATGAATCAACTGGAATTGCATATAGGAATATGGTAGGAAAAATATTTTGCGCATTATCCAAGAATGTTCATTCGAAGCCTGTCACAAAGTTGAGCTAATAGTACGAGGTCAACGCAGCGGGCTAACGTTACAGACCGGAAAATGCATTCTGCCACAGCAGGTTAGTAAAATTTAAAGGATTAAGAATCCTAAGTATTATAACACATCGATCAATAACTCCCGAGACTAACCCAGAGATGGCGCTCGTAGTAAACCAGTAACCAGGTCTTTCTAGAGTACTAACCTTTGCTTGAAACGTGTCAAAATTTTAAGTCGATCGGACCAGGAAAAAGGTTTTTTGAAGTGAAGTGAAAAAGGTTTTTTCCAAGTGGGTGCCGCGATTGCTTTCGATGGAACAAAAACAGCAACGAGTCGATGATTCAGAAAGCTGTTTATCGCTATTTACTCGCAACAAAAAAGATTTCTTGCGAAAAAAAAAAAAAAAAAAATTGTGGAAAAAAAAGAAGATTTGGAAAAGCGTTGGAACGATTGTATCACCCTAAAAGGTGATTAACAAAAGGTGTTATGTTGATGAATAAAAAAAAATTTTGCAAAAAAAAATGCTGTTTTCAATTTTAGACTCGGGAGTTATTGATCGATGTGTTATACACTAGTGTTCAAAATTAAGAGAATTTTCCGATTTGGTCGATTATCACTAGAACTACTGGACAGATTTTAATGAAATTTGGTATGTACATAGGGTTGATGTAATTCAAAAAATAACCATCCGACAGTTATAACACACACGCATGATCGAGCGTAACACTCATCGGAGTCGCAAGGTATGAAACAGCAGTTGCAGAATAGAACAGAGAAAATGGATTGATAGGGGGAATGGTCCCCTCTTACAGATATACATGCCTCGCACTGTGATTTTATGCGGGAAATAAGGAGTTTATGAGTTCCGGTGGTAATTGGTCCCATTTGTTCAGCAACGCTGTTTTCAGGTTTTGGATGGCTCTCAAAAGGGGCTTGCGAATTGCAATTGCTCTCCTCACAGCGTCCCAGGCATACTTTATAGGACTGAAGTCCGGAGATCTGGCTGGCCAATACATCCGGCGAATATCCTCATTTTCCAGAAATTCGTCAATAAGCTGAGCTTTATGTGACCTCGCGTTGTCATCCATTAAAAGGAAATCAGCACCTATTGGACCCCTGAAAAGGCGAACATAGGGCTCAAAGACCTCTTCCCTATACCTCTCAAGAGTCGCAGTGCCTTTTTCAAAGACATGGAGGTGTGTGCGGCCATCCAAAATGATGCCTTCCCAAACCATGAAGCCTCCGCTGCCGTAATGGTCAATTTCTTGGACATTGGAGGACAGGTAGCGGGTCCCTGATTCTCTCCATATGAAAGTACGGTAAAAATCACAGGTTAGGCTGAACCGAGACTCATCAGTGAAGAGAACGGTCCCCCATTGATTCAAGCTCCAATCTGTATGATCTCTGCATCATTTTAAGCGGACTCTCCTGTTCGTAGAACTGAGCGGAACGCAAACAACAGGTCTGCTTGCAAACAGTCCTCTCTCATGAAGTCTTCTGGAAACAGTCATCCTTGAAACTCGAGTTCCTGTGGTCACATACAACTCATGAGAAACCTGAGAAGCCGTAGCATCCCTGTTACGCCTCGCTATAACGGACTTAATGGCGATTTTCTCTGGCCGTCGTGGCCGCCTGGACGACCTCGTCCAGGCTTTCTCTCGACGGATCCGGTATGCTTAAACTGTATCCATAAGTTCGCGAAGCTGGGAGTTAAATCGAATTCTCTGCAAATCTGAATTTCAGTCTGGCCTATTTCTAGCCTACCCACAATTCGCCACCTCATTCTATCCTCTAATCGTTGGCCCTTACTCACTTTTAAAGCTTGATTTTTAATTTAAGCGATTGCTGCAAAAAAACACCCAAGAAATTCGGCGAAATGCGCTAGAGAACAAAATGTGGATTTGGGCACGCGGGCTTATAAATCCTGTTTTTCGACTTGTTCCGCCCCCATACATGTATACGCTTACGTATTCAACGTACAAGATTTGCATCTTTGTTACGAAAGAGTATACTTACATTTCGTTTAATTATGTTCATGAAATTCTACAAAATATGCAAATTCTCTTAATTTTGAACACCACTGTATATATATATATATATTGTGTGTAATGATTTCACTTAAATTTAACTTAATTTCCTAATTTATCCTATACTTTAACTATCACAGTAAGGAGTTAACTTTATTTTCAAATCCTTTTTAGCTTTTAATTTACGTAATTACAAGCTCTTGAAACCTGCTCAGTCAGCCGTTCACACACTTCAAAGCAGATAGAATAATCCCTACTATACTCTTCGACGCCAGCTAACATACGTAAGGATCTCTCCATTCAATACCACGTGATCTGATGAAATCCTTGCATATAGATTCGAAGTTAGGAGGATTTCGCTCACTTCGGGTGTTAGCCACGACAGCAAAATGACACTCTATTATCTCGATGTTAACATTCTCACATAAAATAAATACACTTTACTAGGAGAATTAGTATTTAGTTTCCAGTCATGATTTTCACAGAAAAATTTGGTGTCACCCTTTTTCCTCATCCATGAAACATACACGACAACCAGGGGTAAAAGGGTGTAATACGATACTTTCACTGCTTAAGCAATTAGTAAAAGGAGGGGGTTCCTCACGCACGGCAATTTTTTTTCAAAGATAGCCTTTCAATCGGTTAGTGAATGATACAAATATAGTGATTTAGTCCAAATCAGTTGGATATTGCTCGCCTTGGTTACTTTTTGAACGTTGAAAAGATACAAGGGGTATTCAAATGAAAAGGTACGAAACGACAATGTGGGTATAAACTTTATGAAGACTTTATTCCAAGAAAACACCATAGGCCTGAGTACAACGATTCTATTGATTAACGAGTCGGAGGATTCCTTGTTCCCAGAATTCCTGTGGCCGTGATGAGACCCAGTTCTTCACAGCGTCCTTGAGTTCGTCGTCCGAATTGAAACGCTTCCCTTTCAGATGTTTTTTCAGAGGACCAAACATATGGAAATCACAGGGCAACATGTCTGGGCTGTAAGGCGGATGGTCAAACTGCCCTCACTTGAACATGACTAGTTCAGCGTGTGTGACCCTGGAGACGAGTGGACATCCGTTATCAAGGAGCAGAACCACATTCTCCATGAGCAGCCCCGGTCTTTAGTTCTTGATGGACTTGCGTAGGCTTCGGAATGTCTCATAGTACACATCGGAGTTAACGGTTGTTCTGTGCTCGAGGAATTCAACAATTGCGTCTATTAGACGGCGCTCTTTATAAGAGCGTCTGCTCTCTTCTGCGCATGCTCCGATCCGCGCCAGAAACGCTATTCGCATCCCTAATTATCTCGTTACGTTCTCCCATAGCGGCATAGGCAAATATGTTAACCGACTGGAAAATCAAGATTAATGTCGAAAAATCGGCAGCTATCTTATTTTCCAGAAAAAGAATCATCAACACACCACCCCCAACTTTCTACAAAACACAAATCCCGTGGTCTCAAAAAACCAAATACCTCGGAGTTATACTCGATAAAACACTCACTTGGAAACCACACATAACATATACGCGTGAAAAATTCCGGAAAGCTAAATGTAGTATTTCCCCCCTAATCTGCCGGGATTCCAAAATGACTATCAAAAACAAGTTGCTTCTGTACACAGCCGTCCTCAGACCAATACTCACATATGCATGTCCCATCTGGGCGTATGCGGCTAAATGTAATATAAATCTACTCGAATCTACACAAAACTCAACTCTCCGTATGATAATCAAATCTAGATGGTACATTAGAAATAACGAAATATTAAAAGCTACTAAAATACCAACATTTAGAAAACACATTCAAAAAATAGCCAAAAAATTTTTCTCAACACTGAATCTAACTAATAATTACAACATGATTAATCTTGAAAACTACACCCCCAGAGAAAACGCTACAAGACCCAGAACCGTATTACTTGACTCTTACAACCCACCTTAATAACTATTACTTTTTAAATTACTAAAATCCATAAATTTTATTTTAAATCATTCTATTAACTTTTTTAACTTCACTCACAAGCCGTATACGCCCTCCAAACTAAACACACCCATATCACAAACACGATAGCCAAGGGCAGCCAATAGGAAGCTCACCTCCGTAACCTATCAACCAATCAGAGACAAAGCATTCAGCGCCTCCCCTGACCGAAACCTATACCTCCAAAGTGTCAACTTTAACAGACCACACTGACAGCCAATCAGAGCCCAGCTACTGATCACACTCTAGCAGAAAGCCCAAATTCCATCCAAAGCCAAGTTTTGCTAAATTATGCCGACCCAAGCTTAAAGGCCACTCCGCGGCCTATGTGCTCGACACAATTTCCAACGTATAAATATGTTAATCGTTACGTTGTTATGACGTTTCGTACCTTTTCATTTGAACACCCCTTGTACGTTTGTTTTTTATAGAACCTTTTCGATTCTTTTTTCGTTTTTCTAGCCTTTTTTTTTAGTATTAAAAAGTACGTATATTATTAAAAAGTAATTTATTACATATTGTATCTTTTACCAAATTATTTTAGTTATTATTCTTTAGAATGAAGTAACTAATAAGACTTTGTCGGGAATTTGTTAATTGATAAATAATTTATTTTGTTCAAAATTAATTTAACTTCCTTTTATTGTATACAGGCATCACAATAGTTTAAGAACTCCATCAAATACATGAGTTTGATATCTGTAGTAATGTACTTGTTCTAGAGCTAAATAAATTCATTTTTCCTAATATTCCTTTGATTAGGAATATCTACGAAATAAAATTGAAAAAATGAAAAAAAAATTCTGCAAGACATAATAAATTTGCTTACTTATCTATAAAACTTCAGATGCTCAAATATACCTGGTTTTTTTCTCTCCTTAGAATATATATAGCTGTATAAAATAATTTATATATTTGAGATTTCTATCTTAATTAGTAGAATTCGAGTGATTCTTGGAATTATTTATTTGAAATTATATTCAAATGAAAAAAATTGAGTTTTCTTTTTTCCTTTCTTTTTCTTGCAATAAAATATTCAAAAATGGGAAAATTTGTGAATGAGAACAATAATATCTCAAATTTTAAATTTAATTCAAGTCAGTTCATTCTTGGCCATCAGAATTTTTTCAAGCAACAAATTTGAAAGAAATTTTTCAAGAACATATTGTTCATGATAAAGTTACAAATTTATCATAAGCTTATAAGACAAATACACATACACTTAAGAGTTTAGATGAGATCTTATCAATTTTTTTATAAGTCTATCAATTAAGAAAACAAAGTACCTGTTAAAATCAAAGATTTGAATATACTACCTAGTATAGTATTATTTTCATCCATAATTTCTCAAAAATAATTTATATTAATGATTTTTTGGGACTATATGAATAAATGAGGGTAATAGAGTGGAATATATTTAATTTTTTCTTTTCAAAGTATATTAATAACGTTTCTATAAAATATATTAAGTTTTTCTATATTGAATACAAGGCTTTCTGGAATTAAAAAACCAAGCATTCAACTTCTGGTCTACCTGCCCTCAGATACTATTCTGTTAGTCAGCAAAGGTCAATCCAATGAATTCTCCGTTTCAAATACTTTTTGCTGTTGTGCAATGTCTTTCAATTTCACAACTAAATACTCTGTCCTATGCCTGAGGCATGTCATCACGCGGGATTGCCCCGAAGTTGCTTTAGGCATAAAAGATTTCAGAATTTTCATTTTCCTGTCGTCTTTATTCCCTGAATGAGAAACGAGACATCTCAAAAAACACGTAAAAAGCCGAAGTAGTGGTAAAATGGTGCGGAAGGGCAATCGGGACTGAAAACAAAATAATGCCATGACCACGATGACTGAAATCAGACAAGCAGAGTTTTGGCTGACATTCACAATGTCGATCGGAAATTACGAGTCTAATTTATTCAAATGAAGTCGATGCTACACAAAACAAAAATTGCAACAACAGACAACCGAGTAATTATAAAAGATTGTTTTATTAACGTCACACTTAGTGACAACACAGTCACAGTAATTCTGAATCACAGTCAAGTGACCTAAGCTAGCATTCCACTCTCCATATTTCAACATTAAGCCAACATGAGAACTGGAACGAGACTGGAACAGATTTAAAGTACATCAACACCACTAAACGGCAATTTTTAAGGGAATCAGGACTCGAACCTATGACTCAACTAAAACAACGCAATGACGCATTCGATTATCGCGATCAGTAATTATGTATGAATATAATGAATAATGGGAAAATATTTTTCACAAAATACATATATAATAATTTGTTTGTCCAAATACAGCCAAGTAAAGTTTATTTTGTTATAGCATTTCATTTTCTTTCTTTGAAAAATCTGTCGAAAGATTGAATTGGCAAAATTGTCATTCAAATTCCGCTTCCGAAGTCAGGGGTGGTTAATGTTGGACACATTTGTGACGCCTCTGTATCGCTACTTAGGAACTGAGTAATTGAAATTCAATGAATGTTCATTCAAGAAACAGTTAAGAAAAATTAAACTAGTTTTATTCTGGATAATAGAATGACAACTATTACAATGAATGTAGATAGGTTATTAATTCGCCTCAACCCAAGATTATAACTGAAAATTCTACTTTATATCAAGAGCAACAAGATTGGATCCGAGTTCGGAATAATATTTATGAACTGAGTGAAGTCAAAAATCAGCTTTCCCATGATCACGTAACTTCCCAGCACCAATATCATATGTACTACTATATTACTAACATTCAATCTCTCTATCTCATCATTTCACATTCACTACACTTTTATATATTTAATTATGTTGATTTACATAAGACACAGTTTATACACAAGGCAAGGTTCTCAAATGAAATAACATCATGAAGTAGCCCAAAAGGTTAGTCGAAGGGGGAAAGAATGATAATAGATTATAGTACAATATCGAAACTTTATATGTTTTTTATTTTCTCTTTCACTTTTAGGACAAATCATGAAATTTGAGAGATATCTGTTAAAAAGTATGTATCTTTGCTTTTTTCGAATTGAAGATATGATTTGCGTATTTGGAAAATTAATTTTCAATCTCTCAAATGCTCCTAAGGAATAAGAATTTTTTCGCTAATTTTATTTTCTAATTTAAATTTAAAATAGAGAAAACTTAAGTTCGCTGGACGAAACATCGGAGGGATATTATTCTATCCCGTGCTTCGTGGAAAGGGAGAGAGTGTTTGTTGACCTTGGATGCCGCTGCTGTTTCGAACCCTGCACCAGTGGGTCCGAAGAAAAGTTGACCGGTCGCTTTTTTTCATGTCCTAACATGACAAAAAGCGACCGGTCAACTTTTTAACTACCTAACCAAGTAGGCTGAAGAGACGTCTCGTCTGGCTAGTTAAGTAAGGCGTTTTATCTTCTGGAGTTGTTGTAGAAGAGAGTCGCCGCACTACCAAATAATAATTTATTTGTTTTTCATTCTTTCTCATACTCTAATGCTTTCAAAGAGAAAATTGGAGTCGATTGAAGCAATGTTTTCACGCATTGTTTATTTCATATGAAGACAATGAATATTATTGTGCTGGTACAAATTTTACTTCATGATTTCTACAATGCGTTACAACATATTTGAAGTATGAACACAATTAATTGAACAAATAAATTCAACAGTTTAATTCAGTTTAAGAAACAATATTTTATTAATAATAATTGTAATGGTTCTAATGCTTAAATTTTATGAAATGCGTAACTCACTTTAAAAAATAATAATTTACATTGAAAAATAACTCTTCAAAAAATTTAACTCAGAGCATCATAAGGATTAGATTAAAATTTCACAGTTTATGTTTCACGAAATAGTAATTAGAATTTTTTGTATTATTAAAAGACAAATTAAGAAAGTTTTAATTCATTTCGGAGGAGTTCTGTATTAATTTATTTCAGATTCTCTTTCTTTCTTCTCTCCTTTCACTCCACTGCATTAAAACTATTTTTTTTTCCTTCTTTTCATCTTTATAAATATCTTTTCAAAAACACAAATTTCCTTGAAAAGTAAATAGAATTACATAAATTGAAGTAACAATTCACCATTATAAATATTTTTCACCATCATTTACCATTTGTTACAATTTACAAGTAGCTATACTTTTGTTTGGCGATTTCATTTCAGAAAGAAACTATAAATGTTTGCCAAAAATAATCATTCCTAGATAAGAGTAAGTTTCTCTGAAGAAATATACAATATATATATATATATATATATATATATGCAGGCGTCATTCGTTCCAGGCAGACGGAATACGTCAATAAATGACAAAAATTCACTTGAAATTTTTAAAAAATTGTTAATATCGGTACAAAACTGTATTCTAACTGTGCTATTTTATAGAAAGAAGGGTATATTTCTAACTTCTTCAATTCTGCTTGAATTAATCAATTTTTTTCTTGAAAAATGTGTTTGAATATTTGGTCTCCTATACTTTAACATAGAAAATTAAATATCCATTTTACATAAAAGCAAAAAAATTTGTATTTTTTAAAACTTTCAAAATTCTATGAACGCTGTCTAATAAATGATTCTATATGTTGAATCCATAGTAATTTATATTAATATTGGAGCATTTTTTTTCTATCTGAAAATATTTTCGAACATTGGGCCCTATTCTTCAACATTTGCCGAAGACAGTCTTAGATACAAATAATCTATAAGAGTTCTTTTTTTTTCCTTCGTTGCATATTTTGTAGTATAATTGGGTATAAAAAGAAGGCCTTAAAGTAAACTCCTTGGTTGGATTTTGGCACATTGTCCTTCATGGTGTTCATTTTAAAAAAAGTCATAATTTTTTAATGAAATTAGCCCTCTCTGATTATTTTAAAATTCTTTAAATATAATTTCATTGTAAGACATCAGTAATATTGTTTCCTAGATGAAAATTATATTGTATAGAATAATCAAAATTTTGATAAACTATTACGCACTATTATTAAAATAAAACCACAATTAAAATGGTATAAACTGTCCTCTTTTTTTTAAAAAATCCATAAGTCCAAATCCAATCAGAAAACGTCAAAAACTTAGCATTCTGTGAATAAAATTTTGAATTTTTTTGTGTCTACCCACCTTATAGTATGCACACCTAATCCCAATTGCCGCCACTGGTCAAATCGGTATCGTTTCATGCTCCTCTTCATACACGGAAACAAGAAGAAATCGAAACAGAACTAGGTAGGGTGAGTAAGATACCTTGGAAAGGATTATTATTATTATTATTTTTTTTTTTAACCAAAAGCTAACGCAAGAGTTTTTTTTTGCTGGTCATTCAGAACCCATGGCACAGTTTTTCCGTCACAAAATTTTTTAAAATACCTTCCGTTAAAATTTGCTTAACCGAGCAGCAAGATACTCAAGATAACTCCGTCGTAGATTTTCAAATATAAGTTCCAAATCGACTCGACATTTTTTTCTTTTACGGCAGTTGAGAAGCAAAACGAATTGTTACATCCTGAATAAAGTATTATCAATCGACAAGTCGCCATTTTTGAAACGGGAAAAACCACTCATACACTTAAAAGTTCGTCATCTTTGTAAGCTGTTTTCAACATTACAATAGTTTCCGCGGCGTTTTTCTTGAGCAAAATTTTCTCGAAAAGAGTTGCATGACCAAGCCCTAGCGGAAGAAATGTATACAACCCAAGTTCCTCCCTGGGCAGCGTTGTTCCGGTAAATAATGGGTACTCCTTCGTATAGTTTGATTTTTAATAATGAGTATAAAAGCATTTCGCTTTTCTTTCTCTCTCTCTCAATACATAAATGCTTTCAGTGAGAACTAAGAAACTTTTGAGAATACAAATTTATCATGAACTCAAGATCTTTCAGTGTAGCTATATTTAACTAATTTCACTTGGTAAACTCATCTAGATTGCATATAGTAGCATTTCCCAACCGCTGGTTCGTGAGGTGTATGATAGGGGTTCCAGAAAAAAATATTGCAATGATGGAATTTTAAACCGCTAATGAGTGAGTGTAAAAAAACCCATGAAATAATAAATTTACATCCACCCATATATATGTATGTGTATATATATATATATATATATATATATACATATATACATACACATGTATATATATAATTATATACATATGTACATATATATATATATATGTAAATATATGTACATATATGTGTATATATATATATATATATGTAAATATATGTATGTATATGTAAATATATGTACATATATATATATATATATATATTATACATACACACACACACACACACACATATATATATATATATATATATACACAGAGAGAGAGAGATGGAACTTTACTTATCGCCCAGAAAACGACCATAGAACGTCTCACCACCAGAGAGCACAGCTACTGTCTTAGCGACATTCTACAAGAGGAAAGAAGATGTTTGATGGGAAGACGCCATTACAGAGCTGGATTAAACACATGGAGTGTCTGTGATATTGCATCATGTAGAAGAGCCACCATCTTATAAACTTTTATGGAATAAATGCACTGAGCACAGCCTGATTGAAATGAACAAGTAGATATTACTTACGCTTTTCTTAATTAACTATATTCATGTGTCTGTACATATTAATCGCTCTAAATAAGAATAAATAGCGAAGTGCTCATCACTATGAATACCGGACATTATATATATATATATATACACACACATACATATATATATATACACATATGTATATATACACATACATACATATATACAGATGTATACACACACATACATACACATGTATATATATATATACACACACACACACACATATATATACATGTGTATGTATATATATATATATATATATATATGTATTATCTTATACATATATATATATATGTATATAAGATAAAACAATGAAATTATTATTAAAAAACGGAAAAGTAAGAGAGCAATTAAAACCCAAAATCAACAACAAAAAAAAACATATTTATAGAACTACGTAAAAAATAGATGAATAAAAATTAAATCAAATTTGAAAATTAAATGAATAATTTGAATACCTAACATAACAAAACAAAACATGCATATTCAGACTGGGGACTGAATTGTGGGGTTTAACTAGTTCTAAGGTACCAACCGTCCCCCAATGCATCTTGTGTACCTATCTATCTATATATACATAAGTATACATACACACATATTATCTGTTCTTACAAGGTGTAGGTGCCACCATTTTCAGTGTGCATGATAAAATTGAAACCATTATTGCGGTTTAAAATACAAATAAAATTAAAAACATATGTTATACAAAGCTTTCTTTCATGCTGCATGTTTTACATAACTTTTTTTCTTTCCAAAAACACAAGAACTTAGAGAATTTATAACTTATGTTTACTATACAATAGCCAGTCTTTTAGTTAAATTAACAAAAACTGCAACATAAAAAAAATTTAATTACACATCTGTTTTAAATACATAACACTGTTTAACATCAGTTCAAAATGTTATCTATTTAATAAAGATATCTTTGATATAAGATATTAAAGAGTCACACAAATAAAGTTAGAATTTACTTTAAAATGAATTAAAAGCCATTCTGATTTTAATAAACGTAAAGTTATGACAAATACATCTTAGTTGACAGCATCTGTTACTTTTCAGTTAAAAATTTTCTTTTCACAAGTTTTTTTTCTCTCTCCCCCCCCCCAATATGGAAGTAAGAAGAAATATGATATACCAATATGGAAGTAAGGAAGAAGAAATGTGAACAAGTCTATACATAGCATAAGTATTTACATTTTCTTGCCTAATATGGAATAAAGGGATTTACTGCAAAAAAAAATTGTTTTTCTTTGAAAATAGTACTAATGGAAAGTAAGTTTTAAAAGTTTCTATATGTTTATCTCTCTAAACACATCCATATAATAAAAAAAAATTCCAGAATATATTCTAGAGCATGTATTGAACTAAATAAAGAATAACTAACAAAAATTACAGAGTGGAGCTTTATATTAATTGAGCTACTTCTAAAATAAATTTTACTATATTAAGTATTTGTATAGTAGTATTGAAAGTTACTAATGATTTAAAACATTCTCTTATGAACTTAAGAAATTTTTACACTTCTAAAAGGTATCATTTATTGTTTTAATAATGTTATATAAAAATAATAAATAACACTTAATAATAAATTATATACAGTTTTTCACTCACAGTTAACATGTTTTGTCACCAATAAATTCCAAATCTCAGTAAAAATTCTTAATACAAGTGGAATTTATCTTCTCTACTACTAACCAAAACTTTATTTCATAAAAGAATTGCATTTTAAGTTGGAAGATCTATAGTTAAATATTTGTTCTTTAATTACACATACAAATGCTTCAAAAATCGCAACTATGACAGAGAGGAAAAAAAAATAGTAATAGTAGTATGCATGGTTGTTATTCTTGAATTCGATCAATTAACACAGAAAATTAAATGTTCTCGTAAATTACGATACAGCCCTAAGATTATAACAGCTACATCTGAAACATATTTCATCTTGTAACATATCAATCCATTCACAGATTGCAATTCTATTTTATTTAAAATATTGTAGAAGACGTAAAGTAGCTTTAATTATTTAAATAAAAAAGGAAAAAAAAAACATCAGATAGAATAAGACAGTTCATTATTTCAACATAACCCATCCAATTATTTTGTCTGAAAAATTATAAATATCTTGATAATTTGGAACGGAACATTAAAGTACTCACCTGAATTCACTGCTCCAGGGCAAAATATAAAAACGGAGAGGATCCAAATTTCAATTACTGTCATTATTCATAAAATACTTTTACATCACTGAATAGAATATTATCAGATCACACAATCAAAACCAGAGGAGAAACTAGTGCAAAAAATAAAAAGTAAATAGAAGGTACAGTAGAAGTGCTTTCTTCTTTTAACGAACGCTTGTTCAAATGATGAGAAGGTCTTATTGCAGCTAGTAACCCACACGGAATTTGATGTCATTAAGACATAAGGAGTAATTTACCTCAGAGAAAACTTTAAAACGAAGAGAAAAATAATTCCGATGTTTAATTAAACTAAGATGAAATCAATTTACTTATTGTCGAAAAAAACATATTTCTTTACATGATTGCACCTGTGAAATTGTATTAATAGGCTTTATGGGATGAATTTTAATAATCCAATCACAGTACAAAATTGGTTGAGTTAAAATGGAGGAAGAATTTTAGAATGGAAACTGTTCCCGTTTGGAATGAACAGCTATAATCCATAAGTCACATAGTTCAAATTATACAAAATAAAATTATTAGAATAATAAATAAGCTCTCTATTATATTAGAAGTAGTTATATTTATTTTGATCTCAAAATACAAAAAAAAAAAAAAAAAAAAAAAAAAAAAAAAAAATCATTACTAAACTCTAAAACTGTTTTCAATTGAAAATCATAACAATAGACCTTAATTTAGCTATTTTAATTAGAGCTTAAATGCTTTTTTCAAATACACATTGCAAATTCATATTTGCATTCATGACTATAAAATAGAGACTGTGCCAAATGCCTCATAAAAATATTTTTAAAAAGCAGTATAAGCCTAATTAAGTAAAATTTCAAGCCTCTGATGCTCTTAGTTTAGTCCATTAATTTAACAGTATAGTTCTGAAAGTTTAACATCAATTTTTATCCTGTTTCTTATGTTTTCCTTATAAGCAGTCTTTACCCTTTTGAGTTTTTTACAACGTTTTTCTGTATTTCACTTGGTGTGTGAGTGAGTGTGTGTGTGTGTCATCAAATTTTCGATCGTTAATTTAACCAACTTTCCATTAAGCTAGAACTCTGAAACTTTGATAATCGTTCTTACTCGCCTAACAATGCAATATATAGATATTTGAGACAAGTTTTAACTAATATTTCAATTTTTTTTAATAACTTTATTTGTGTAGTAACCTGGCGCCATCTATGGAAGATATATTGAACTGCGCAAAGAGAGAGGTCTTAAAGACGAGAGGTATATGAGGTTTTTTTACAAAGTCTTAACTAATATTTCAATAAATTTTGCCACTAATAATATAGTAGTCACCGAAGGAGTTTTTATTTTCGCACAACCCGAAAATGTCATCTCTAATCACTTCAAATTAAATGTGAAATGTTTAATTTGATTTGATTTCTTCAAACCAATCCACAACAGTTTCAGTTTTTGAATAGTTGCTGGTATATTGAAATATATTAGTATTAAGAATAGATTAATACCTGTAAAGATTTTTGACTCTAAGAAAGAAAAAATGCTTTAGTGTGGCTGGTTAACGTTGCTTGCAAGTAAAGTTTAAAAACGTGTTTTCATAATTTTTACTGACAATTTGGTGAAGTTTTCTTTAAAAAATTTGAGTTCATCAATTTCTTTTCTTCTTCTTTTTTTTTTTTAGTTTTCCTCATTACCTTCAAAGTCTGAAGTATCGACTTTTTTTTTTTTATTATACAAGCCTTTCTGTAATATTACCTTTTATTTTTTTCCCTTAACGAATACACATAAGTTGGGTCATTCGTAGTTTGTTGTGTAAAATATTGGAGAACAGTTGTCCCCAATGGAAGTCACGATGAAAGTGGGGAATAATAAATATTTTAAAACATCATTGAGCGATAAATAACTTATAACACAAGCAAAACAAAAGAAAATAATTGAGATAAATATTTTTTTTGAGGGGGAAAGCATAATTAAAAGAATTTTCATATTCCAAAAGCTAACCCCCTATTATTACATACTGGTGTTAAAAGCAAAATTCCAAGACATGAGAATCCGTCGTTTTGTTCGATATGGGACAAGTACGGAAATTTTTCTTGTGTTAATTATCGTACTGGGAACAATATTACCTGAAAATATTAAACTCTGGCTTATAAATCACAAAATTCAACTTTTCAAATATAGACCAAGACAATGTACTGAATGTTTCATTTTCTACATCAGTCTAGATTTTGTTAACAGCTTTCAATTTGTGTAAAATTGTGGCACATCCCATTCAGGTGAAAGTGCAGCAAATAAGAGTTGTATCAATTGTAAGCGAAATCGTCCAGCCAACTCTCCACAATATTTTATATACATTAAAGAAAAGGAAATAATGAAATTAAAAAGCAGGCAACATTTAACACTACCGGTAGCGAAACGACGATTTCGATATACCAATACTGAAGACTATTCTTTTGTATTAAAAAATCATCCACGGGTTATATTGTATAATAATATGCAGGAACTATTAGATCAAAAATTTGAAAAAAATGTTAAATTATTTTTAATTGTATAGGGAAAAAAAACGGCATTCCTTATGGAGGTTTTCCAAAAGTCAGTAGACACAATGTTCCCTTATTTATGCAATATCCTAGAATGTGGGGCTTGTGGGGCCACAACCAGAAAAAAGCAGGCACTTAAAGCAATAAAAAAGAACTGGTAATCAAATTTCGTATATGTCCTTTCTTAAAGAAACATCTAATAACAGAAAAAATATGAGAAGGGATGAAATAACCAAGTTTTTATGTATGTTCTATAAATTTTTCCAAGTTTACTGCGTAGATAAAGAAATCTGCATTCTCTTCTATTTATGTTATACATCCTTGAGGGACGGATGTAATTTATAAGATGTAAAATTTTCTTTTTTTCTCTTTCATTTCTGAACTTTTTACAGTGGAACTGCAGAAGCATAAAAAACAAATCTATTTGGTAAAATTTTCCTCTTTTTTCTCGATGAGATTTTTGGATGTTTCAGGAAACTTTCTGAATAAATTCGGACGGATTCAATTTCCCAAATAAAATTGTTTTTAGTTTAGACAGAACAAATAGACCCGGTGGAAGATTGTTAAGAGCAGCACCAAAATGGAAGATATTCTTTTGACTTGTAATAAATATGTGCATCCCATAAAAATCACCACTAGAATATACCCAAGATAGATTCCCTGCGCAGTAATACTTTCAAAGAACTTTTGGAAAAAACAGTAGCTAATAAACAAGTATTCCGAACATTCTTGCAAAGGATGAAATATTTTGATATATATTGAATTAAAAGAATATTTTAAAGGAGATAATAGCCTTTACTGCTCTATATCCAGTAAAATCAATCAATCAACCTAAAGATTTATTTTATTTTCATTTTATGGCAGAAATCATTAGAATTTGCTTAAAATATATTCAGTGTAATAATTTGTCATTTTCTTTTATTTTAATATCTGAAAAGAATATCAATTTTCACTTCAATATTTTATCGCTTACTTTAGTTTTATTATTCAGTTAAATAGTTTAATAATTACTTTTTTAAAAAAAGTTTGCACCTTTGGTGGCTAAATTTGTTCTTTTCAAAACTTTGCATATAGCAATTGGTTCATATTTTTCTTATTTTAGGCCTAGCATAAGCATTAACGGTTTAATTTTGATAGAGGCAGAATGGAAAGAAAAAAATTTTTCGTCCGCTTGTAGGAAACTGAGAGCGAGTAATTTGATTGACCAATAAGTTCCTTTATATTGCAGGTGACAATGATCGTCAGTATTGCTATTTTTTTTTTATCTACTAGAAGTACTAAACTTAAAATTAGATAACTAATAAGCACCAACGAGTTAACGCTTATAAGTCAAAGAAAACACAATTAGAAGAACTAGAAGGGTAGGAAACGTCATAAAAAGAATAAAACAAATCCCAGATTGAAAAAGACTGTATGAAGAAAATCAGTCGGAGGGCTGGTGCTCAGTCAACTAACCAAACTAAAAGTAACAAAGCCTTGAACTTTTATTTAATTAGATTTAAATTGTTTTATAAATTTTAATTTTATGGAGGCTTCAAAGACAGTGATTATTTTGTAGTCAAGTGTATAAAATAGAATTTGGAATGTGTGTTTGTTTGGTTGGTTTTAAGAACGTCGCATTAGAAGCAACACGACGGCTATTTGTCGACGAACCTCGTAATTTTGAATCTCGGTCAAGTGACGAGAACGACACATGAACTAATACCCATCTCTGCTAACTTCCACACCACGCCACGGGAGGACTTATGTGTGTTTGGATAAAGTATTTGAGCTCTATTTTGTAAATTATGATTTTCAATTTAAAACATTTTAGGGAGTTTTGTAATGAAAGTTTCAATTTTTTTTTTTCCTATTTTGAGATCAGAATTGATAACTCTATTTCTAATATACCAGAGAGCATTAGTTATAATTTAAGAACTATTTTTTGCATAGTTTGAACTTTTTTCATATGGGTTAGGACTCCTGCACCCCAAGCAGAGGCCGTGTACGTTAGTACTGTGTGAAAAACTTGTTTGTAAAGTAACACTTTGTTTTGCCTAGAGAAATGGAAGAGCACCAACCAATTAGAGAAATGTTGAGATTGCTTTAATTACAAAATAGGTCGAAGATATATCTGATATGTTAGTTGTTGTTGGTCAGAATGGAGTTTAAATAACCAAAACCAAATCTATTTATTCATTATATAAACATAAACTAACAGGGGGTTCAATTCAAATAAATTTCTTGGTTAAAATAACCAGTGATTTGTCTACATTTATGGCTATCCTCCAGTCTGTCAGTCATTCCTTGAGTGTATCTACATGTTTTTGCATTTTGTTCTCAATGTATAATTTAAATTAACATCCTGAGTGAAAACCATCAGTCGTCAACGAACAGAAAAGTGTTTATCGAGGAATAATGGGGGAAGTCGTAAATGTAGATGCTGAACAGGTAAAGCCTCAGAACACTACATTTTAGAGTGCCAGCATAAATAAAGTCAGTGTGTGAATAGTTAAGATTTACTCTAATCCTTAATGTTCTGTTTTGTAGGAGACTATGAATGATTCGAATGAAGTAAATAGGGAATTTGAGTTCCATTAATTTTATAGAGGAAACCACACAACATACCACATCTTGTCAAACGTTCATTTGACATCAAGGAAAACACCTGTAGCATAGAATTTGTTTGAAGAACCTTCTTAGATAATGTTAGAGACGTTAATTAGTTTTGTTTGGCGTAGAATGAGATTTTCAGGATCTACATTGCACTGGGGAATACATTTTGTTGTTGGTCAATGAGTTTTTATTCAATTGAGAAAGATTCTTCCGAATATATTAATAGTGGTGCAAAAGAATTAATTTGTCTTTAACTTTTCGAGAATTTAGGATCTTATTTCGTAATATCTCTTTGGCTGTTTTCAGCTACGCAGGGAAATATATTTTACTGAATTTTATCTATTTAAGAGACACTCGTTTTAAATTTTAGTCAAGTGAGTACCTGAATTTAAGAAAAAAAAAAGAACCTGAGAACATAATTCAGAACTGAATCTAGACAATTTTATCTCTAAAGTATACCATGGAGTTGATAATTTTGTTTCTTATGCTTGGCTGTATATTTGGCTAATACTACTAAAAATAGTGGCCTATTTGTGTAGCTTTATCTATTTGTTCGATATTTTCTGTGCTTGGAGCATGCCAAATGATTCTCGTGCCTTCACGGCGGCATTAGTATCGAAGTGTGTAATTTGGACTAGTGATATGACGGTATGGTTGCTTTTCATGACTTAATCTTATGTACATCCTTAACTATTAGTATGGAATTATGGCCATTCTCATGTTTCTCTTTACGAATTAAACTTGTTTCATGTACCATAGAGTACCATTATTAGCATGCACATAGGTGCCAAGTGATGAGGTTATCGATAAGACTATGGGGAATACTATTCCACTTCCGAAGAAGTGCAATACCTATGCCCCAGGCAGTAAAAGGAGGCTTTTGCTCCGCTGCTATTCAATTTCAAGGCAATTAGGCCATTAGAAGTGGTTCAAAATAGAGTTGTAAGATTTGATTTAAATATATATACCTATATTTATGTGAAGTGTCGTATGAGTAAAAAAAAATATGAAAATAAAGATCACTTTTTGAATTTCGAAACGGGCGTGGCTTTCCGTGATCCTCTGTTGCCTTGCAACAAATGCAATTAGTGTGTCTTTTTTGATTTTTGGATTACTGTCTTTGAAAAACTCATAGACGTACCGGTGAGCAGGTTACATTTAAATTTTCTACTTTACTGTTATTTAGAAAAGCGGGGTTGCGTCGATATCGTTATATTATAAGCTTTGATAAAGTTTCACTTGCACCTAAATTTGTCAGTTATTGCAAAATCACGTTTATTTGTTTCATACGATTTGTGGAATATTAGGAGTGTTAAGGTAAAGGTTTGTTTGTTTTTATTTTTGAACTTTTGAATGGGCTTGCATTTTACCCTCGCAGAATGTTAGTCATTCATTTTAACAAGTTAAACTATAAGTAATTTAATTTTATCCGCGCGCAATGCATTCGTATTATTATTTTTATTATTTCTATAGAAAGTGGCAAATTTAGTAAAGGATGACAAAATTAGGGTTCGCACCGGATAGCAGAAATCTACGTAACTCTGCTGTCTTTTATATATATATATATATATATATATATATATATATATATATATATTAACAATTGGTAATAATCTATTATAAAAGATATTAGATTGAAGAAAATAAAAATAATTTATAAAGAATTTCTTCTAATTAGATAATGAGTACATCTAGAATGCTGCATACCAAGAATGAAGGGTTCTCCTAGTACATAAAATTCCCTCTTATAAGCCAAGTCATCGTATACTCAAAAATATTAAACAAATTATTATGCCAAATAAGATCGTATGGTATCGCCATGAGCGATAAGCGAACCAACATTGGAGATTTAACCACGGCAGACGCAGATGGCTCAGAACTATGACATTTTCTTCTCACTTTCTCAGTTATAGAGGACGTCCAATTAGAGGTCAGTGGTTCAGCATCGTTGCGACGATGCTCAACTTTACTTCCGTTGGAGAATCCGTAACATTTGATTGATATAAAAAATTTAAAATAAATATTAAATTACCCACATTAATCAAAGTAGAATCTGATTATGTTAATTTGTTTTGTGCCAATTATTCCACTTAAATTATTATAAGTATAAAATTATTATTTGTTACTCTGCTCGTTTATCTGAAAAAAGCATTTAAAAGCATATTCGAGTAAAGCATTTCATAAATAAATTTAGAAGCATTTATTTTAAAAAGATCTGGATTTAAACTCCAGCCTCAGTAGCTTTATGTTAATCAATGTGACATTTCTAAATAAATGAGGATGATGTATCTACATGTCTTCCCTCTTACATGAACACACATACAAATTATGAATAATTCAATGGGCACTTCTAATGAGATTACTCTATGTCAACAAATCCTATCTTGATTTTGCCTCCAATGGTATTTGGACTGCCCAGTAACGATGTAATTTCAAGATTTTATTTTAACAAGTCGTCCGATTTATTGAAGAATCTCTGAAACGCTGTTAATTTTACTTCATTGGAATATTTGCATAAACATAATCTACATTAACTGAGACCTTACCCTGTTTTGAATTTAAATCGCAATAACTCACTATTTTACCCAATCGTACTTGAGGAGCTTAGACTGGAGCCCAAGAAATTCCAATCACTAGTCCTCAATTTACTATCAGCATATTTCAACCTGATTTAATCATGAGACATATAAAATTATTGATTTTGATTAATGTAGTATATAAGATTTGTTTGTTTGATATTGTAGTATTTCTGAACAATATTTTCCAAAATAGTCTTAATATTAACATATCAATTTTAGATCTCTATCAAATAGAATCAGGTCTCACTCATTAAGTTGACCAGTTTTGTAACAGTCCCTTACGGAATCAACATATACAGATCAATTATGTTTTATGTAAGCAAAATGCATTTTGAGGATCCTCTTCATTTTGTAAAAACTATACATTTACACAAACGGGATATCAATGTCTTTCTTTTTTCACAAGTTTGATGTCGATTTTTTTTGTTGTAGGAAAAATATACAAACTAACAACCACAAACATCCGAAAATAAATTGTCTAATTATTTATTACAAATGAATTATTCCTCAAACAATACTATACTCTTTATAATAGGTAGGTTTTTTCAAAGCTCCATTAAATTGTGGCTAAAAAAAGCTTCGTTCAAAAAGGAAAAAAAACATTTTTACTTTTCCTCCGTTTTTAACAAAATTTATTCTTACGTTGTTATCTAATTTGCAGTGTGTAAGAAATGTTTAATGTTACTACAGTTATAGCGTCTTTTTTTTTTCTAGAGATATTCTACTCAGAGAAAGGGATCTGAAAAACATAATTAAATATATTATTAATAAATTTTTATTTAGTTTTTAAATTTGTATAGTTTATTTATTTAAAACAATTGCTTCGGGATAAGCTAATTGTAATTTTGTATTCGCGTTAAAAGAAGCGAAAAGTCAGTCAGAACCGTAATTGAGGTTAATTATTACTACCAGAAAACTTAAAAAATGGCGTAAAAGAGCAACGCGAGCTAGAAATTTTACATGCTGACACAAGCATATTTAAAAGGAAATATGTTACATTTGTGTTCTTTCTAAAAGTTCATTGCTTTTGTGTGTGTGTGCATCGTTTGCAAGTTCATTTAGCCCATAGGAGTCAACATTTCACAGTTAATTTAGAAAAACTCTTCAGTAAATCAAAGTTAATTCTAAAACACAAATGCTATTCTAAATTAAGTGTTGATGTAAATATCAAGAATATGTTAACAATGATATATATTTTACATTTAAATAGATTTTTTTTATTTCTCTCTTCATGTATCTTCGATGGCCGGTGGGTTTCCGACCCCGAGGAGGGAGAGAGAGTCGTGAGTGACCTTGATCCGGCAGCGTTGTTTCGAATCCTGGTCCAGTGGGTCCGAAGAAAAATTGACTGGTCTTTTTTTGTCATGCCTTAAGCAAATAGGCTAAAGAGAATGCCCTATTCAGGCTAGTTAGTAAGGCATTTTAACTTCTGGCGCTGTTGTAGAAGAGAGTCGCTGCATATCTATCTAACATAAATCAAGCGTAAAAAACAATTAGAAAAGCATTCTTATCTCATATTTTAATACCAGAAAAATATTTATAATTTGTATTTATACGATATACAAGTACATGTTGTGTGTATTAAAATTTTTATCTCTTACAATTTTTTTTAAACAACCGGCACTTTATTAATCGGTCACTAAAGGGTCTGAATTTCAGTCAGGTAATGGAATGGCCGGTTAGAGCAAATTATATATAGAAGATAGTAAACGTTTTCAAGAACACAAAAAAGTTATAAAATACTAACACCCCTTCATACTTTATCATTGCATTTACCAAAATTAAACTAATGCAAACTGGCCTTTCATAGCATTGAGTTTTTATTCCATCGTTTCTACAATTTATTTTCCTTTTTCACTAATTTTGCCAGCAACAGTTTCTTTTTTCAAAATGATAATAATTTTCAATAGCATATAGTAATTCAAAAGAAGTAATCCAATATACTGCTTGTATAAAAGAGTAATAGCGTCTGCACAACAAAATAACTGTTACCCAATTGAATAAAACTTTTAATATAAAAAATTTAAAAAAAATAAAGAGACAAGAGATGAGCAGGTTACGACTAATGCCTTGTATGAATAGCTTATTCAACTGAGCAGCCTATAGAACCCAAACTGATTAAAAGGAAATCTTCTTTATATATATATATATATATATATATATATATATATATATATATATATATATCAGGAATGATAATTAAGGTTTGTTTTATATTAATGAAACATTTAATACAGGGCTGAAAAGGACAGTCCTTTTTTTTTTCATAACAAGAATATTTATTGATGCTAGCATAGAGAGCATTACATACTGATGGATTTAGACCGGCTTCTGGCCACCAAGGCCGGAGCGATAGACTATATGAAGATTACAGTAGAGATGAAAAGATAGGCTAGCATAAGAGAAATTTTGTTGTGTAAAGTTATATAGCAGGGATCTTTCAAAATAAACGTCATATAACACGTGGTACAGGATTAGGGATTCCTGAGAAATACCATAATAGACAAGGAGTCTAATGGAGATTATTTTGACAGATTTATGATCGTAGGAATGCAAATTTAACCAGTTTTATGAGAGCGTGATCTAATAATAAAAGGATAATTTGGAAGAAGATCAGGAAATAAGAATGAACTCTTTACTTTTGAATTAGGGAATGGGATATAGTTAACTTATTATTAAGAGAAATTATTGAATTAAAGTTAAATCATTACACACACACATATATATATATATATATGTGTGTGTGTGTGTGTTATATGTATTGATGTTTGACAGTTTTGCGTCTTTCCATGAATAACTTGGATGAAAAATGAATTCAAATACACATAAATAAAACGAGAGCAAACGATAAATATTTCTGTACACCTATTGAATTTTACTCAAATTAAAAAAGCACCACTTTTTTTTTTTTATCATATTGTAAATAAAAAGCATGTAAGCACCAATAATAGTCACTTCCTAAATTAACTCGCCTTGTATACAGATCTTTCTCTCTCCTCTCCATCGTGATTACTATACAATCAAATATAATTATCATTAGTGACAGGGAAAATCATTTTCCAGCAGTAATTAGTTCAAAGTTTCAATTGTATGGTGATTCAACGTGTTAAAAAAACCATAATTTATGAAATTCATACATAATTTGTTTTTCTTTCACAGATAATACGTTTGATGAAAAATGCATTTCCCCCGATTTTGCTTAACCTTTGAATAAGAAGAATTACACACATTGTTCATCACTTTTAGAAACTTTTCTGATTGCTGAATAAGGGGAGAAAAATACAGTATCCCTAATATTTGAAATAATTGTTATTTATTGCTTTTGTTATTATGAATAACTTTCTGATACAGCATTAAACTGAGTCTAAATGATATTATGCACAAATCCTATATAAATAAACTTTTATAATACATATAAAACAGAAACAAAGATTGAATGGTTGATTGGTTTTATTAACGTCATACTAGAAGCAACATGAGGCTATTAGCGACGGACCTGAGCTGGCACCTCCCTCTTCTAATTTTCCCACTACTCCAGTGGGAGGACTTTGAGCTTCGACAGATTTAACGTGCATCAGCTCCGGCTGCACGGCGGATCTTTAGTGGTATCAAAGCTCGAACTCACGACTCGACGAAAAACCGCTGGCCGAGAGTCCGCGACTATGACCACTAAGCTACAATGACCGCAACGTGAAATGTTGATTTTATGGAATTCAAAGCATTCCCCCCTTTTAAAAAGGAGCTCGTAAAGTTTGCTCTTATATTGTAATTACTTCATTTTGAAAATATTATTTGCTTTTGTTCTATACCGTTGTTACTCTTATACACTAAGCATTCCTTAGTGTATAACAGGTGACATGAATGATGTAGCGAAATTTTTAATTTTAGATACACTGGTTCAGAAAACGAGGAAAGGTATTATTGAGTGAAGGGGTGGCTGAAATTAAAGGGCACGACGGTGGCATCTGCTCTAAAACTGGACTTGTCTAAAGCACTGGGTATGTTTTAAAGCTACAAATTATTTTGTCTAACGTATACCTTTCAATTTTTAATGCCACGTTACCTTACACATAGCAGTATATTTTTCTTTATTTCAGTTGAGGCCGCAGTACCAAAGTGTTGAAAGTGTTGCCCTGAAGCATCATTTCATGTTTTTGTACCCTTCCAAAGAATTAAAGTTCCCATGCAATTTTTTTTTTGCTTCCCCTCCCATATTGCGTTTTGTCACACTTGTATTCTCCTCACGGAGTAAAAAGAAATACTCGAATATGAATACCCAGACGTACTAATTTTGAAATGAGTATGTTTGTAACAGATTTGAACGTATGTCTTTATATAATATAAAACATTGCATGCATTCAAAACAAAACAAAAAATGGTAAATCAACACTCTCAGAAAATTATTATAGATTTTGAGGACTACAAAAGATAATCTAAAATACTGGCCAGGTATTTTAAAAATTTGGGATAAAAAACAAATATGGTTCGCTTAAATATTTCGAACTATATTTCGTATTTACCACGCTACACGTGGAAGGACACTTGAATATTAAAATGAGTACGTACTACGATTCAGTGTTCCTATAAAATTCTTATAATTTTGAAATGAAAATTTTATTACTTTTTGAGTAACAAAATATTTTTAAATTATATCTTTAAATTTAAAATTTATTCCTAGCAAGTAACAAACCAATGTAACTCATTTTTACAGATTTCTAGATTGGAGTCTTCTGCTCCGCTAACCATCCAACCTATTCAGTGTTCGATATGGATAAATCTTATTTTTTTTAACAGATGAAAGTGCGGCGGTCGTGAACCGACAGCTTTGTTTCGAACTCTGGACCAGTGGATCCGAAGGAAAGTTGATCGCTTTTTGTCATGTAAAACGTTTTAACTTCTGGCGCTGTTGTAGAAGAGAGTCGCCGCAAAGGCATCGATGAGGAAAGTTTCGTCTTATTAGATAATGAGACGTTGAAATCTCTTATTCCTAAAGCTGGCCCTTGATTGAAATTTAAAAATATATCTCAATTCTTTTATTCAAAATACTAATTTTTCTTCTGAACCTATCTTCGATTCTACTGCCTCTCTTTGTAATTCTGAAGTCTTTCTTTCTTTTTAACCGTATTGCTGTTCCTACTGCATCTGTTGACCCCTTTACTACTCTTCCACATTCTCTCTGTAATATTTCCGATTCTGATGTTTCTAGTGTTAATACTAATAGCCCCAATAACTAATATAACATTGTACATGATCTTTCTTTAAATGATTCGGAATCACTTTTCTCTTTTACTACTATTCTACTATTCTCTCCTTTATCAACATCTGGCCAGAAAAAAAAATAATATTAGGGAGATAATCACTTTAAAGCTCCCCATTACTTTTGCTCAGTTAGAAGAGGGTGATCCATCCAACATCAGTATTCTGCAAAAATATCGTATTAATCAACTGTTAGTAAAAACATATACAGAAAATAATGGCTGTAGGCCTACCACCAAAAATAAGCTTGACTTAGCAAAAGACATTGTGAATACATTTCCAGTTTAGAAAGAATCAGACGGTGAAGGCTTTGTAAATAATTTTTTAGGAAGTTACTTAATTTTTTTAATAAAGTTTTCATGTTTTGGAGGTGAGGAATGAAAGATACTCAGTGGCAGCTACAAGCTGAATAAAATTCATTGATATCTGTCTTTGGCTGACTGGTCAAGTTTTCTGTGTTTTATTACATTCAAAATGTTTTTCTTTTTAACTTTTGTAGTTAAAATTTTACATTTCAAAATTGTTTGCATTTAGTCTTTTGTCAATTTATCGTTAAAAATAGACTATTTTTAGTTATTAATATTATTCACTGATTCGCTCTATATTTAAATAAGTTTTGTTTGGCTAGTTTTCAGACAACTAGTACAAGGGTTGGACAAAAATATGGAAACACCTTTTAAAAAAACATGTTTCTTTGCTTAATATGATGTAGGAAACCCGTTGGCATCCAAAACAGCTTGCAGTCTTCTCGGAATGGATAAATACAGTTCCTGTATGTGTGCCAAGGGAATATTATACCATTCTTCCTGCAAAACGGTGGCAAGTTCAGATAACGATGTTGGCGGTGGATAACGAGAACGCACTTTCCGTTCCAATGTAGACCACAAAGGTTCGATAATATTCAGGTCTGGTGACTATGGTGGCCAGGGGAGATGGGACAAATCCTCCTCGTGCTCAGAAAACCAGTCCTGGACAATGTGAGCTGTGTGAACAGGGGCTTTGTCGTCTTGGAAGACACCATCACCATCGGGGAACAAAGTTTGTACCATGGGATGAACTTGATCTGCCAAAATGTTCACATAAGTCTTGGCAGTCATGTGCCCTGACACAGTTATCATGGGGCCAGCAGAGAACCACGATATGGCTGCCCAAACCATAACAGAACCCCCGCCATGTTTCACTCTTGGCAACAAGCAGTCTGTATTATAGGCTTGAGATGGCGTTCTCCAGACGTAAACTCGGCCAGAAGTGGGAAACAATGTGAAAGAAGACTCGTCAGACCATATTACACGCTTCCACTGCTCTATAGCCCAGGCTTTATGACTTAAACACCACCTTTTCCTGTTACGGGCATTAGCATCACTGATGAGTGGCTTCTCAATTGCAGCACGGCCAGAAATTCCCTGTTTATGAAGCTCCCTTCTAATTGTTTTGGTACTCACAGGGTTCTGTAACACAACATTCATTTCAGCAGTAACTTTTGCAGCTGTGGTCTTCTTATTTTTCGTCACAATTGCCCTTAATGATCGTCTGTCACGATCACTCAGCACACACTTTCGTCCGCGCTGTGATTTAGCAGATGATGTTTTTCCGCTTTTCAAATATGCGGAATAAATCTTCGATACAGTACCTCTTGAAACACTAAACACCTCGGCTACCTTGCTTACGGAAGCACCTACCATACGTGCTCCAACAATTTGCCCACGTTCGAAGTCTGTTAACTCTGACATAATGCAATGACAACCTCACATAACAGTACTCCGACAACAACTGAACTGTTTAGCACATTTACGAAGTTGTATAGGTGGCGTTAGTAGTCAAAAACGCCAGCGCCACCTACATATTTCATTAAAATCAATCTTTCTTTTCAAACATGCATTTTACAAGGTGTTTCCATATTTTTGTCCACCCCCTGTATATATTTTGTGTAGCTGTTAAGCATATAACCTGAAATCAATGAGTAAAAGTTTAATTATCAGTTTCGTAATGAAGACATAGTAAATTATGTGCTAGTTTTGCACTAAAAATACTGAAGTTAGCACTATCTAGTGTATGCAGTAGATATGGGAGTATTCGGAATTATTTTTAATCGTCAACGATAGTTCATAACATTTATCTAAGCAATGTGCTTGAAATTAACTCAAATTTGTTTCAAACAAAAGAATTTTAGTAATGTAAATAAGCATTTTTTAGCGCTAAAGACTCTGTTTTGAGTAGTATTCAAGATGGATTTAATTACTTTTCTAATCCAACTTTTACTGCCATGGATACAATAACCAATGCGCTATATATAGATGATATTAAATTAGTATATCTGTTGGGGTCATATACTGGTATACAAAAGTTAGGATTTGTTTATTTCACAATTAAA
The DNA here is from genome assembly GCA_019974015.1 of Nephila pilipes. Lineage (NCBI taxonomy): Eukaryota > Metazoa > Arthropoda > Arachnida > Araneae > Nephilidae > Nephila > Nephila pilipes. Next base: position 890,521 of record BMAW01117713.1, on the reverse strand, counting down.
GATCAACCCGTGTTCCTACAGTCATCTTTATGTTCTATTTTCTTAGCAAATGTTCATTATTCCCTAGATGTTCAAAAATACGGGTATAGGGCAATTTTTGAACCGCTTATTCAAGATTTGAAAATTTTTTGAGACCAAAGTATTCAATTTCAAGGAAATGCGTATAAAATTGCACTTTGGCAAACATTAGGTGATAATTTGGGATTAAATAAGTTGCTCGGATTTGTTGATTTTCTTTTCTGCTTATTTGTGTTTTAGGTTTTGCCTTGTTCATAAAAATATAATGCAGAAAATGATCAAGGAGGATAACAGTTTATTGCACCATAAAGCTGGATATGATGCATATGTTAGGAATGTCATTGATGAAAATATATCAACTGCAATGTATGGTGTTATAAGCGAATGCGCCCTTTTCATGAATTAGGCAATTAGCACGTTACTAATAATTTGATTGTTGAAGTTATGCATGACTTGTTAGAAGATTGGTGTGCAATCTTACATCAATATATTTTTAAAGATAAGTTTTTAATATTGTTCGTATTAAATGATCGATTATCAAATTTTAACTATGGTAAATGGGATTCCCGTTGCAAACCTGTTCCAATAAAACGAGAGAAACTATTAAATGTTGATATTTCTAATGGTCAAATTGCATCTCAAATGTGGGTATTGATGATGTTGCCACTTTTAATAGGAGAAAAATACCATTCGATAATGAATTTTGGGACATACCTTTTAATGCTAACGATCATTGATACCCTGATGGCTCCAGTAATTTTTTTTTACCAGAAACTTATGCATTGGCAGAAAACATTGCTGACTATCATAAACTTTTTCTGATGCTGTTCCCCGACAGGCATCTAACTCCAAAGATGCATTTTGTCAGAATTATGCGGCAATTTGGGCCATATATATATATATATATATATATATATATATATATATATATATATATATATATATGTGCGAGAGTGTAGGTATTGGTGTATGAGATACGAAAGCAAACACTATCCCTCAAAAAAATGTGTGTCATCTAGAGGGAGTTTTTTTAAACATTATATTGTTAAATATTTTTAAATTTTAAATATTAAATGCACAAAGCTGTAGCACTTCACCACCAATTAAAAATGGCATATGTGTTAAAAAAAAACTTAAAAATTCCTTGTATAACAAATGTTTTGGGTTCTAAGTATGTGTGTCCAAGTTTGTAATTCAAAGCAGCAAGAATTTCTATGTAGAATAGATAGTTTAACAGACCAAGCTGAAATTCTTACTTGTAATAGTTTATGCTATAATGTACAATATATTCTAAGAATATGGCTGTATTGATTGATTGCGTAGATTACTTGCCTCTCTTTGGGAAAATTAAAGAATTGTTTCTACATAATATTGATGCATAGTTAACATATTATTTATTTGAAACAGCACTGTTTGAAGAATATTTTCATTCATATTTAGTAACTTCACGAGATGAAAGAAGTAAAAAATCTGTTTTTTTTTTCAAAATTATTACATACTTTTTACATATTAGAACTTCCGGGATTTTTCCATTTCGCCGGATCAAAGCTCGCTAAGCAGACTTTTTTGGCGACAACACACGGTACACACATATTCTGTTTGGCGTGGCTTGTATCATTTTTGGCTACTTTATCACTTGCGCCGGCGAAATGGAAAAATACTAAACTTCCTATATTTTAAATAATACCTCATTTTATGTTACATTAAAACATAAGCTATGTTGTACAAATGGGTATGGAACTGGGATATAGTATGGATTAGATAGCAGTGTTTATAAGTGATTTTTTAAAGCGACATGCCTTCATCTGTAGGAGTTATAAAATTATATATATATATTTTAAATATTCTTGTTTCAAAATTATGAATCTTTTATTTTTTAAATGTCTGGTATGTATGTGTACGATATTCAGAATAAATTTTTTAAAAATATGATTTGGTTTGCTTTTTTTTTTCTGTGTACATTGAATCCTTAATTGTAGGTATTAGCTTTGTTATGATGTTAATTCAAAAGTATATATATATATATATATATATATATATATATATATATATGTGTGTGTGTGTGTGTGTTAGATAAAAAAAAAAGAGCATTGAAAATAAATGCTGTACAGTAAGTTTTTTACTATGGAAAATCTAATCATCATAATGTTTCCAAGATATTTACAATAACTTATTATTAAAAGACTGAACTTTAAATAAAACTCTATTTTCTGCATGTATAGGATTTTAACGAAACTATATATTGCTTCTAGAAACATAAATATAATTTTTAATGAACTGAATTGCTTCTGGAACTACTAGCTCAAATTTCTTACACATTTGTTTTAAAAAGAATTTAACTCTTGAATAGAATCTATTTTCGTTAATTAAAGATTTATTAAACACTCGAATTTATTTAAATTTGAGATATAAGTTCAAAGTACTGTTTATGATCACATAACAGTTGCATTTTTGTTTCTAAAAGTAACAGTTTTGTTACACACAGTAAATGAAAGAATTTTGATTCGAAGTTTTGTGGTAAAAACTTCACAAAGTGTTTGTTAAATAATGTGTAACATGAAGAAAATGAAACTTGCAAATAAAGTAGCATTTACTTAAGTCCCTTAAAATTTAAGTTGATGTATATTTTTCTGTTTAAAATTCATTTTATATACAACAACAGTATCGAAAAGGAATGCAATACATACTCACTTTATTGTTTCGTACTCATATTTGATGCAGTAAGAGATTCACAAATGAATGAATTACATACTCATTTTGTTGTTTCTTCTCGTATTAGATACAGTGATACAGTAACAGCTTCAAAAATGAATACGTTACATATTTATTTCGTTGTTTCATTCTCATATTTGATACCGTAACAGATTAAAAAATGAATACATAATATTCTCATTTTTCTATTACACACTAATATTTGATACACAAAATCTTCAAAAATGAGTATGAGAAGTTTCCATTTTGAGTACGTACCTGTTACTAAAAATGAGTACATGTGAGTCTTAAATTTGAATACGTTGGGGTAGGAGTTATTTTGAGTATGTGAAGTATTCAAAAGTGAGTACTTTGTACTCGATTTTGAATACCCATTTTTCACAGAGCATTTTATGCCCATGCATGGCTATTGCGCAATGGTTTTTTCCTTGTTTGCTTACTCCCCGAATTTTTTTTTCAGCAGTGCATATTTCAATTTCGAAGAGTTATTTCTTTGGGGGTTGACATCGAAAATGAAAATTTTTTCTCTAATTTTAGAGCAATTTTTTCCAATTTTGGTCCAGAATCGTTAATCAGCCGAATTGATAGGTTCCACTAACAGGGAACCATTACCCAAAATTCAGAATTTTGTATACATAATACACTCCTTTACTATATATATTACCTTTTACATATATTTACAAACTAGTTAGAGAATTTTCTCCTTTTTTTTTTCCTTGAACAGAATAAAAAAAAAAAAAAAAAAAAAAAGCGGAATGTTACACATAGTTATGTGCATATTACGTGAATTATGACATAATGATTTTTTGAACAGTGCATTTATTTATTTTTAGTAGTAAAATAATAATTTATTTTCGAATAACTCGTCCCCCAAACGCGCGTGTTATTAAAATAAAATCACTTAGTTATTTTTAGAATATAAATAAAAGGAGAGCCATCATTTACTAAATTGTTCATAATTTTTCTGTATATCATCTTGTACTGGTTTAAAATTGGATTCTAAGTTATAATTTTTTATTTATTTTCAATAACTGATCATTTTATTTTAAAACTTCACTCCTGTGGAAAATGGGTACTCCAGTTAGTTTTGATATAAAATCTTTAAAGCTCCAGTCGACACGACATCAAGAAATTCCGAGTTAATCTTGTAATGTTAATCCTGTGAAGTTTCGTACTTTTCTATTTCCATCTAGGGTATTACTTTTAATTGCCTGGAATAAAAGCATCCGAAAGTGCGAAAAAAAAATGTTTCTCTGGTTTTCAAGTTTTTAAAAAAATTTGCAAGTATTTTTAAATATTTAAATATTTTCATGAGACTGAATTACTTAAATAATGATGAATTACAGGCAGCGGATACTCGACTTTCTGCTAAAAAACTAAAAATTAAGATGAATGAATTATTAATTATTTTCTTATCTATCCTTTGGAATGACATTTCGGCACGTATTGACAAATTAAATCTATTCTTCCAGAGTAAAAATATAGATTTGTTGAAAGGTGTAAAATTATTAAAATCGTTAATGATATATATAAAAACCAAAAGAGTCTCTTTTGGCAAGTATGAGCCAAAAGCCAAGAAGTATAAAAGTGTTCACAAGCGTGTAAGACAACGCTGTGTCAGGGTAACTTTCCTTGAAGAAAATAGAGACACCGACACAACGTTTGAAAACAGCCATTACCAGAAATTTAAAATAGACACCATTTTACCAATAACCGACTCTCTGATTTGCAATATGCTACAAACGAGAAGTAAAAAAGGTGAGGAGCTTTTTGAAATGTTTGTTTTTTTTTGAAAATATTTCTAATTTGTGGATGAGACTGAAATTAAAATAACATGCAACAAAATATCGAAATTTTTCGATAAAGACATTAATGGAAAGGAACTGAACTTGGAATGTCAACATTTCAAGTCAAATATGATCATTGATGGCGAAAAGCTGAAGAAAAGGCAAAGAAAAGAAATAGAAAAATGAAAGATTAATAAAAAAAATGTAATTTTACAAATGCGAATGCAGATGAAGAACTGGAATTAGTGAAGAACTGGAATTATATTTAGCTGGATGAGGGAACTGGAATTAGGATCAACACACTTTATACATACATGCATAATAAAAGACTATTCACAGTGTTCCCCGAAATTGAAATAATAATGAGAATTTTCGTATCAATGATGATAACTAACGCGGGTGGTGAGCGTTCATATTCAAAACTCAAACTGGTCAAAAATTAATAGAATTCAATCCCATTTAAATAATCTAACTTGATGAGTACTGAAAATGAAATATTATTAACAATTGATTTTGAAGACCTAATTAAAATGAATTTGCACATTTAAAATGTAGGAAACGATTACTCACATAAAACCTCATTTTACTAAGGATTGCTTTTATTGAACTGTTCATGTATATACATCAAATTAGATTATAGGGTTGCAGGTGGGGCCTATTTTTTCATAAGGGCCCAGGGCCTCAAGAAGTTTTAAGACGTCCCTGAGCCTACATCAATAAAATCATAAACGATCCCACGAAATTTCCGTTTGAAAGAATGGCATTAATGACGTTGAAGATTCAACGAATTAAACATTTTCCCTCTCGTTTGTGTGATTTAACAGAAAAAAAAATATATAATTTTACTTCATTATTGCTAAGGAGATAGTAGTCTTTTCTTTTAATATCAAGCGATTTAGAAATATTAAATTATACAACTATCAAATCGCGATTGCAAATTTACCGACTTTTGCTCATACCGTAATTAGGTAAAATTTTCAATGGAAAGAAAAGACAGCGGTATGAAAAACCGCAGTGAATAAGTACAAAATACCGTATTATGGTTATGTGCCTATTTTACCGAATTTCCGGTAAAAATAATGAAAAATTACCGGCCACAATTTGCGGCTGAAATTCACAATTCACCAATATTGCAATTCATACTGCGCGTCAAGGTTTTTTACAACGTTTTTCTGAATTTCACTTGGGGGGGGGGTGTCATCAAATTTTCGATCGTTAATTTAACCAACTTCCCATCTAGCTAGAGCTTTGAAATTTTGGGAATCATTCGTACTCGCCTAACAATGCAATATTTAGACGTTTGCGACAAGTTTTAACTAATATTTCAATAATTTTAATAAGTCAAAATATTCTTTCCTCTCGGCGCTTTTAGGATTGAGGAAAAAATTCCTTTCTCCCTCTGGGAACATCGAGCACTCCCCACTCCACATGAGGTATCGTAAAACTTTTGTACTCACAAAGGGGAGATACTATCTCCCCTTTACTATCTCCCAGATAGTAAGGGTTGCTGACTTTTAGTCAGTAATCATTCGCAAGAAAGAAAGTTTCCAATATTTGGCGCCATGTCTTGTCACAACAATTTTTTCTGAATTCTGGTTCCCATTCTTTTTTTAATAGAATAACTTACAAACTTTCAAATGCATTTTTTGATTTTATGAGTATTATGAATTTTTTAATACTCTCACAAATGTCTCTTTTTAAGTAAATTTTAAAGTTAAAAATAACTAACAGTTTTAACTAATATTTCAATAATTTTCTTTAATAAACTTTGCCACCATATAAAAACGTTGTTTTTCAAAACGTTGGTTTTTATATCGAATTTTTTCATATTAATCCGTTTTAAATAGCTAATCTGTTACGATCCCCAAGGTATTGTGAATAACCAATGAGGTAAGAATGTTACGCCGATAGATGGCGCTCAGACAAGTAAGACCAGATTGTTGCAAGATAACACTTTTGGTTGTGAGTGTACATAGGGTTGTTCAATAAAGATGTTGTGTGTGATACAGCGCTCTTAATTGCACTCTTAATGTGGAGTTTTAGTCATTCCACACAAACCATAAATAGGTTGGCGTTAGTACGTAACAAATTAGATTAATTTTTTACTCCTTTACCACTCTTACTTCCTCTTTTCCAAAGTGCGTAATCCGCAGCCAAAGTTAGTTTTTTCTTAAAAAAAAAAAAAAAAAGGTTTCCGAAGCAACGTTAAATCCATACAATTTTACAAAAGTTGAAAATAAATACCTTTTGTCTGAACTAGCTTTTTTTACTATAATCGTTTTCAAATTGCAATTGCACTGAATGTTAACTTTAATCAAAGTGATAAAACGCTTAACAATGACGAAGATATTATGTTAAGCTAAAAATTAAACTATTAATTTTAAATTGGAGTGTTTGATAAATGAATTGCAATCGTGTGGGAATCCACAAATCAGTTATAAACCATATTCAGTACTAACTTGTGAGAAGAAAAGGATGAACACACATTTAATGTTTTATTTCAGACTTGTTCTCAGCTGAATAAATGGTTCTATTCAGGTAAGATATCAGATTACAAATAATTACTCGTAGATCACACAAGCAATAAATAATAAAGATCTTTGATTCATAAATTTCATTAAATAAACAGTTATTTAATCAAAAATAAATATATTTTTTCAATTGATATTTATTGGGAAGTATCATAATATTCAATCTTGGAAAAATAGTTGTTTTAATTTTAACTTAATTATTTTAAGAATTGTACATTTGTTTCGATCATTAGTTAATGGTGTATAAATCTCCAAGCAAAATAAAATTTCTACGGATCGTCGTTTTAACTAAATTGTTATCGTTAAATAAACGGTAGACATTAGGGTTTTATTTATCTTATCACTCTTGTGTAAATATTTCATTTCCGTTTGAAAGAGAAAGGAATATTCCAATACAAATGAGAATGGGGGAGGAGACGAAAGGGGGATAAAAGAAATTTAAATCCGATTTTTTGGAGATATATGAAAGAAATGCTACGGATTACTGAGTGACCACAGTCAATAAAAACGTGCGTTTTTCGGGGGGGGGGGGAAACCAGTTAATTTTTTAAAATTCTTTTTTTGTTACTCGTATTATTACTTTTTTCTTTATTTTTGGAGTAATTGTGCGTGTGTATGAAGTTTTGAAAAATTATCAATCTTGATACTTTATTTTAAAGATTAGTACATTGTTTACATACACATAAGAGTGACAAAAACTATTGCTTTTTTTAAAAAAACGTAATTTCCTTCAAACCAAATAGTTTTTAAAATTCTGTAATTAATTGTTATTAGATATAAATTAATATTTTTTTTTAGCTTTACATACCCTAATTAAGCTGTTAATAACACTTATTTGGGTGACCGAGGTAGTCTAGTGGTTATGGTCGCAAGCTCGCGGCCAGAGTTATTTTCATCGATCTGGTTTTTACAACTTATACTGGGTTCGGGCCCACGCCGGAGGTTATTACAATGAAACTGAAGATTCATTTGCAAACCTCGCTGTCACTGATGGTGAAATAATGAATAACCCTACCCTTTTCGGTCTCATTTAATTAAGATTATAAAAAATAAGCTTTTCTCTCTTTTTGACTGGATGTTCTGGGGGTCAACTTGTAATACCGGTATTCAGATTCAATCTTATATTCCTTGACCAAATTTGAATATTTAGTATTCCAATTCAGGTTTTATTACTTGGTTCTTAACTGATCATTGTCCCTTCGTTTGTTATTTAAATAGTTTTAATGTGAAAAATTCAAATTTATGTTCCTGTAGTTCTGTGATGTTGACCACTACGTTTTCTCTTTCCCTTTTACCAAAAGTTTTCATTTAAATTGTCCTGTTGTTGAAGAAAAAACCTATTTGGCTGAGGTTTTTGTGTGAAAACTCTATAGTTTTGCATTTCAAGCTTAAATACTGTATCCTTACGGCTCGTAAAATTACCCAACAAATTACATGATTGTTTCATTTTTTTTATTTCATTTCTGAATATCTCAATTTTCATTATTGTGTGCATACCTTGTACCAACGTAGTGGCAAGCCGGCACCGAGCAGACTGACTGTGGAACAGAATCATAGTGTCAACATCCGTTGTTAACAGAAAGTCAAGACTTCAATGGAATCCAGATTGATATGCATTTCAAAAAAATGAAAGAGGGAAGTATAAAAACCATGACGTCACACTCTGTAAATACAGTGTTAACTTTCGCCTATTTTTGAAATTCGAAATTTTGTAATATCTTATGATCTTTGTTCTAAAGTGTACTGTTATATCTTTCCCTTTATTGTTGTAAAAAAAAAATCTTTTTTCAGATAAATGTTGAGTGAGGGGGTGATAGTTTCCCGGAGGCCGGTTTGTAGATGTAAACCCTTTTGAGTAAACTCGGTTCCCTTGGGCATTCTGCCAGTAGCCCACGTGTTGATTTTAAGAGCGACGTTAATAAAACAATCAATCAATCTTAGCATTTAATTCAACGCAATAAAAGTAGACTTAGTTCAATTTCAAGCGACTTTTAATAACATTCTTTTCATAATAATAATAAGTCAATTCGATGCATTTCAAAACGATATAAGATAATACATTTCTGTATATATACAATAATACATTTCAATTCAATAAAAGTCCCCTCGTTATATACATATCAAACATTGATTAAAAAATCCGTCTAGGTAATCGGAGATTAAGAGTATTGTTATAGATGTGAGTTAAAATGTCGTTCTCATTTAATAATGTCTTCTATTTTTAGACTAGATTGATTGATGGTTTTATTAACGTCGCACTAGAAGCAATACGAGAGCTATCGGTGAAAGATCTTGTAATTTTGAACCTATTTTCAGATTGGAGGTTTCACTTAGAATTGGATTTCTCCACTTTTAGTTCGAGTGCTGCGACTCGTTCTAGTTAACTTACTAACGAAATATTAAGATATTAGAGTCTATTCGTAATTGAGGAATGTTATTATTTTAATATATTTTATAAAACACTTTCATTCTCTTCAGATTAATCAGGTGCTAATAAATTAAATTGTAATAATATTTGAGAATTTTGAGAAATTTTGAATTTTGAAAAATTTGAGAAATTTTGGTTCATTTTTAGCTCATATATATATATACACACACACTTATAACCGACATACCGAGAAGGAGTTGCATTATTGTAATGAAATTTCGAATGCAAAGACATTGGGACCGAACATGCAAATAATTAACATTTGGTGTCCAATGAATGAATTGCGGGAGCTACAGCGCATCGGAACTGTGCACTCAGCAGGTGTATAAAAGAAGCGATTCTCAATCTGATGGTCAAATTTTATGTTGCATTGCGATTTAGGATACCTTTCAACGACTGAAAAAAATGCCTTGCGCAGGATTCGAACTTATTACGAGCAACTGTCAGGGTTTGAAAGAGGTCGTATCATTGGATTGAAAGAGGCAGGGTGGGCAAATCGGAGAATAGCTCGTCATATGGGTCGAGGTGATGCGGCGATTAGAAGATTTACCGCTGGCAAGAATGGGGGGGGGGGGGATAGCAGATTTCAGCGGCAGGATGGTAACGATTGACCTAGAGCCACAGCAGATCGGGAGGACAGAATGTTTGTCAGATCAGCTGTCACAGCGCCTGATTCATCGTTATCAACTATCAGACGTACAACCCGCTCAAGAGTGTCCACCATGACCATTCACAGACGGCTGATAGAGCAAAATCTATGTTCGTACCGACCGCTACGCCACATGCCACTCACGCCTGCACACTGTCGAGCCAGATTACAGCGGTTTTTGACTTGATCCGGTTAGATTGATGCTGACTGGCGACGTATAGTGTTTAGCGACGAATCCCGCTTCCAACTGTGTCCGGACTGTAATCGAAGACGTGTGTGGAGACGCCTAAGGCAGTGTACCGATCCTGCTTTCACTATTGCACACCACACATACCCTCAGCCAGGAGTTATGGTATGGGGTGTCATTTCCCTTGATAGCCGGACACCTTTGGTCGTCATTAGAGACACACTTACAGCACAGCGATATGTCGACGACATTCTGAGACCTATTTTGCTATCGTTCCTTTTGCAGTACCCTGACCTTATTTTTCAACAAGATAATGCCAGACCACATACGGCACGTGTTGCTATGAACTGTCTTACAGCTTGTGAAACATTTCCTTGGCCAGCCAAATCTCTCTCCAATCGAGCATGTCTGGGATATGAGGGGAAGGCGACTGCATCTACCAGGGAATGTTGATGACCTAGTACGACAATTGGAGCAAATTTGGCAAGAAATACCACAGGAGACCATCAGGGAGCTTTATCACTCTATGCCACATCGCGTGGCTGCTTGCATCCAGGCTAGAGGTGGGTCAACACAAATGAGAATAATCAAAACAGTCCTACCTCCCCTTTTAATTTTGTCATTTTTATAATCCTGAGCACTTTGTTTTCCATTTCAAAAACCCGGGTAATTTTCAGTTCGCACTAAAATTTTTCGCTCTATTCTTTTAAATTTCTCTGTCCAAAGCTTATCGCCCTATTTTTTTAAAGTTCTACTCCACGGAATAAAATCAAGTCCATCAAAAATTCTAATTTTTTTTTCACAAAAATCTAAATTCACAGATCCAAAAAATTGAAATTCATAGGGCCATCCTGTTCAGAACTCCCACTTTTGAGGGATTTTGTGAAGGATTAATGAGTTCGGTTTGTGTCGTAGGAATATAATTACATGAATGAGGATGCCTTAATATTCACAAGTGATCGTTTATTAATCGTATGTAGGGCGAAAACATTTACAAATTGGACAAAGACATACAGATAACACCTCTGAGCTAAGATTACATATAAAATTCTCGAGAGAAACCAACTCTCTTCTATAATTCACTATTAAAGTATAGCGCCCTTGCCCTCACAATATCGCTAATTCTTCAACTCTCGATGGCTTCCATCTATCTCTGTATCCCAATTGCGTCTCCTGGACTTTTCTCTTTCGTCCACGCTTGCTTCCCAGCTTCCTCTCGTCATAGTTTTACACTGGTATCTTCTGTATAGGATTGGCGCTCTCTAGTGAGTTTGCCGTCTTCAGCGAAATTAGCTTCCATCCTTTATAAAAAAAATTTCCTTTAACTCAAATAAAACAAAATTTAAAAAGACTGAAAAAGTAAAAAATATTAAATTCATTGATTCAATCCATTTTTTTTAAAATTTAAGAGACTTTGTAATTTGTTAGATGCAATTATACTTTGAATATAGCAGAGTCCAGGGGCAGATCCAAGTGGAGGGCTCGGAGTCCCGTGCCATCCCGTGGTCATAATTTTACGCGCAGACAAAACAACGTACCTGAGCAGGAAATCCTATCCAAATTGTCCCAACTTAATTTAAAAGTATTAACATCGTTGTTTCACTTGAAAGTTGCTTGTTGTGTCCTAAAATAGGACCGAACTTTCAATGGTATTGTAAATTTTTAGCTTTCAATTTAAATTTGGTTTCTGAGTTAGTATTTAGTTTATTTTTAGATTAAGGACTAAATAAGCATGAATTATAAACGGAATAAGCACAGTTAAGTATTATGAACTTTTTAAAAAAAGAAAAAAAAAAAAGAAATTGTGCTCCCAATCCTAAAAGATTTTTTCTGAATCCATCACTGCCAGTGCCATACGATCGTATTTACGTAAAAAATGTTTCAAGAATGATATTCTCATTCTTTATTTTTTAAGAGTAAATTTTAAGAATAACTTTATAATTTGATAGTCAGAATTAAAAATTTATAAATATCAAGGAAAAAGGAAATTCACTACACTCGCATATGCAGCGAAAAATTTCTAAAGAATATTTTTGACAACTGTTTAATTTACTTTTTCATTCACAGCTCACAATTCACACTAATATTTTTTTAGGATATTTTAAAGCTTATTTTTAATTTATTTAAGCTAATATATGAAACACTACGAAAGAATGTAATATATCTTCTAAGTTTATTGCATCGCGACAGATAATTACTTTGGTGTTAGATTAACGTCTTATTTCTTTTTCTGTATTTAAGAAAAATAGAGAATTGTTGACTGTATAGTAGAAATTAGATCAAACAATCTAATTAATGTTTCAACTTTTTAATCTGCTTGTTAAAATCACGTGAGTTATTTTAAATAGTTAACGCATATATATTTTAAAGCATTTGTTTCTAATTGAGAATTAACACATTTTTATTAATATGATCTTTAATTACATTACCACAATCGTGATTTTAAAATGATTTTTTGATATAAAAACAAAACTGTAATAATTAAAATGCTTTTTCATTAGTCCAGTTTGCCTATATATTCGAATTTCAATTAAATAAATCTGAACTGTTTTCTACATATAATATAAATCAACGTTGCTTTGATCCTTCTGCTTCTAAATTGTAAACATAAACAGTCTAAAATATTAAAGATAAAATATACTACTATAAATTTAATCAAATTCCTTCCTGGAATTTACATAATTTTTATTTGTTAACATATAACAGATTTATAAATTGAGAAATTTGAAGAGATATATATGTAGGATTTTCCAGCTAATTATCAGAGAATTAATTTTATTTTTCAATGTATTGTGAAACCAATTTCTCAGTTACTCGATAGATGGCACAACGAATCAGCGTCACGTGAGAGCTCGAGCAGCGCCACCTATTCCTGAACAAAACTGAGCGACATTTCATTCTCGCTCTCTCTTTCATCCACTTTCCGCTTTTCTTCTCCTCCACATTATCCGCGTCGAAGTAAACTCCTAACACCAGAGTGCGTTCCAACGCCCATCGCCGATATGGGATAAAATTAATTAGGCCGCCGTCTACCTGTCTCAGAAGAACTGTTTACTCCTAATAGAGATAACGTGTATATAGATTGATGTGTATATATTTTCTGTTCATGTCAGGGTTAGAACTCCTCGCTGGCTTTCGTCATTGAAATGTCAGAAATCCCATAGCCCTCAATTAAGAATTGTATTCTTTTATAAAAAGAAGGTATGGATATTTTTCTCGTGCCATAAAGCCTATCTAAAAATAAACTTTTATTTGAAAATGATGCACTTTTTGATAATGATATAGTTCTAAAATGATATTTAAGGGATAAATATTGTCGGTCCAAGGCTAATGATGGTTCAAAGTAATCAGCGTACGGACTCTGAATTGGAGGTGTTCGGACGGCTCCCGAACATAGTCGCAAATTAGTATGGTGTACTGTGTTTAATTCATATAAAATGAATTTTTGGGCCGATCCGTACACCTCGCAGCCGTAGTCTAATTTTGATCGAATGAGAACATGATATAATCTTAAAAGGCAAATGCGATCGGAACCCCATGAAATGTGTGCTAAAACTTTAAAATATTCATAGATTTTTCACATCGCTTCTGAAGTTGTATAACATGAGAGTGAAACGCAAGTTTATATTCAAACATGAGTCATAAAAATTTAATTTTATCCACAACGTGAATTAATATATTATTACAAAATATTTCACGATCAAGGTGAAGCCTTCTTTGTCGGCAAGAGTGAACGCATGTTGTTTTTATCAGAGAGAAGCAGAAGTTATTTTTACTTGTCTATTTTGTTATGTTATTAATAGCCTGTTGAAGTTGTCATTCGATAAAGTTCATTTCTTTTCCCAAGCATGAAATTTGCAGGCCATCAACATAAATGAAAGCTTCAACAGAAGGTGGGATATTTGAATGATATTATTAATTTTGATGATAAAGAGTGCAACGCTAAAAAAAACACTCCCCTGAGGCATTCCTTCATTTTGGATAAGGTCGAGTCAATTTTAACTTTAAAATACTTGTGTTCTAAAAATTTTTGAATAAAAATTGGTAGGTTACCCATGAAGTCGTAGTCATATACATCTTTAAGAACTTTCCAAGTGCGATCGCAGGCCTTCTCAGTGTCGAAAAAAAAACGGAGGCAAGATGTTTATTTTGAACGAAAGCATCCCTTATCTGTGTTTCCAAAGCGACTAAATTATCAACAGTAGGCCTGTCTCGTCGGAAGCCGCTTTCTAATAGAGAACAAATGGCACTATGCTCAAATGGGCACATTGATCTGTCGTTCACCATTTTCTCCAGTACTTTTACACAGACAACTCGTGAGGACGATGAATCGATAATTTGTGGGATCAGTTGGACTTCTATCTGGTTTTAAAATTGGAATTATATCAGCGTGTTTCCATAAATGTGAGAAAAGGTACATTATTTCCAAATTCTATAATAAAATTTTAAAAGTTTGTTTAATTAATCATATGATACATGGTTTATGAGAGTATAGGTGAGACTATGAGGTCCTAGAGATGATTTATGAGCATGAAAAAGAGCATTTTCTAATTCATGAATATTAAAATCACTATTATATAGAAAATCATGTCTTGTCCTAAAATTAATTATTTTTCTTTTTGGCTGCAATTTTTATATTTTTAAAACTATCAGAGTAATAATCTGAACTCGACGTATTTGAGATAGCGTAGGCTAAAAACTGGCTATGTCTTTTAGGGATGAAATAGTTTGGTTATTGTTTTTTTTTCTATTAATATAAACTCCAGAGACTCGTTTGACTCTGTCGCGCAATTGCTTGCCTATAATGTTATTATTAATATTTTCAGTATATTTTGTCCAAGAATCTTTGTGGCTTTTCTGTTGAGTTTTTCTTAAATTGCTTTATGTTGTTTGTAAGTAATAAAATATTTGAGGGTAGGATATCTTTTTAAAATATTAAATGACCTTCTTTGATTCTTATATGCTTTTCGGCAATCATCATTTCACCATGGTTTCGATTGCTATCTCGGTTTGCTAGAGGCTATTTTAATAGATGTATTGGCGTTTTCAATTATTATGTTTGTGATGTTCTGTGTAACCTCATCAATACTGTGACAGTTTATTTCTTCAGTAATATTTGCAAGAGAGGAATAAAAGTGGCTAATTAGCAGTTTTATAATTATATCTATTGCATGATATGGTATTTTGCTGAATGAGATTTGCGCGATTCAATATAATTGGAATGAGGTCACTATTGTAAAGGTATGTTCTGTTTTAAAAGTCCAAAATGATAAAATTAAAAGCGAAGAAAGTGCTAAATCTATTGAGTGAAAGGTTCTTGTGATTGAATGGAAGTATGTCGGTTGTGTGTGTGTGGCTAGTATTTAAAATGCATAGGTTATTGTCACAAATGAATTTTTCTATTTGTGTACCTCTTTGGTTGTTTTTTCTATTTCCTCAAAGAGTACTGTGTCCTCTAAAATCTCCCAGCAAATTAAAAGGCTGAGGGAGTTATTGATGAGGTTCTTTATAAGCGTGATGCTAATACTGGTATTTGGAAACAGGTATAAAGAGCAGATTGTTATTGAAGCTTGAATATGGATTCTGATCACAACGGCTCGAAGATTTATATGTACATAAAGTTGAGAGACTAAGAAAGAGTGGGAAGTCAGCCAATGCCCCACCCCCATTCGTTTTTTGTGTATTAAAATCTTTTCTAAAAATGCTAAAATGGTGGATGTTAGTCATGTCTTTCTTGGTTAAATACGTCTCTTGGAGGGCAACTGCAATCGGATTATATTTGTTAATGACATCTTTTATTTCTGTGATTTTATTTTTATAACCTCGATAATTCCAAGAGATCAAAGAGGTAATTAAAAGGGGTAAAAAAGAAGAAAAAACCATCTTATTTTAAGATGATTCAGAAGAATCATGAGTCAACATTTCTTCTTCGTTCGATTTATAAACTTTTAAGGCATCATCATCTAAAAGAGATTTGTCATTAATATTTATATTTGTATTTTTTGAAGAATTTGTACTGACACTACCTGTTGAATTATTTTTGGCTAAAAGTATAATTTTTTTGCTTTACTATTTGCTTTTGTTCGACTTATCTGTTAAGTTGCAGAAGAGGTTGAATTTTTCGGAGATAAATTCATTGACGAGACTCTAGTATTTATTTGCGATTTTGATTTTAGTGTTTGTGTTTGATTGGAGTTCATGCCCGTAGCAGTGGAAGTTGGGGTTTTATGTGCCTAGAATTATTATTATCTTTATCAACGTAAATATTTCTTCAAAGTTTTAGAAGATTTGTCGCCCTTCGTGGAAGACCAGCAATTGTTTATAGAGACAACGACTCAGATTTCATTTGTGTTTCAAATCGTCCTCAGAAAATAGACTGGAGAGAGATAAAGAAGTTTAGTTCCACAAGAAAACATAAAGTGAGTCTTCAGTTCTCCTGCTGTTCCATGGTGAGGAGAATTGTGGTAAAGGTTAAAAGGTGATAGGAAAATTCTTTTGAGAAAAGAGTTAGGATGAAATCCTCAATCATATGATGAGATGACAAGTATTCTTTGTAATGTGGAATCTGTCATCAATACAAGACCATTCACATATGTTTCAGAAGATGATGAGATAATATCTCAATCACTATCTTTAAATTTTCTTGATTCTCAAAAGAATTATATTCCAGACATCCACCCAATTGATTAAAAGACCTCCTCTGAAGAATTCGATACAGATATCTATTAATGAAAGATTTAAGGAAAATATTCCGTTTGGAATATTTAGGAGATTTGATCTTGATTTTGATCTATCAAGCGAAGTCTAAAGACCCGGTTTCAGTAAAACTTGGAGATATCGTATTTGTAGAATACGATATCTTAACTTTCAAAGAATTAATTGGCCATTAGGAAAAGTGATTGAAAGTTATCCAGGGAGAGACCAAGTTTCCAGAGAAATTCGCGAAACAATTGCGAACGGCTATCTTCTTAATCCGATACAGAGACTTCATGGCTTGAAACGTCATGGCAATGGATTGAAGAGCATCCGATGGAGAAAGCTAGAAAATCAACTGAAGTTTGCTACCTGCAGGGTGCAATTTGACATTTGAACGAGATATGGGAGAGAAATGAAGGAAATCAAAGGCTTTAGATTTTTTTAATTCTTTTTTTGTTTTGCAGATTGATGTCTTCTGTCACTTTAGGTAAAATCAGGGCATACCTGGTGAGATCACGCCTCAGGAGGCTTCATTTTTGGTGAGCTTATTATCATAATAAACTCCGGTGGGAGGATGCGGCGTATAGCTCCCAAAATTCCACAAGAGCCAATGAGTGCACCAATAGAGCAAGGACCATATTAAGATGGTGGTCGTGGCTAGAGTAATATTTGGTTCCATCCTTTTTGAGATATATGTAAAGCCATGAATAGTATAGGAGCTCTCGGAGAATACAGATATATTCGGGAGTGAAATGAAGACGACATTAGGCTGTAAAAATAAATGTAAAGTAATTTCAATATATAACTAAATATTAACGTAATCACCTCAATATATTATATTTTTTAATAATTCAAATGAGTAATCACTCTCTTTATTTACGAATAAATGTATTGTGACTTAAAAATTGAACCATAGCAACGCTAGTACCGTTGCACCTTTCAGTAGTTTACACACACTCTAAAGGATAAAACTGTTGAGAAAAATGAAGTATACTCTACACCAAATCCTCATATTGGCGGGATGTGAAAGTTTGGAGAGGGAAGTGCCAGTTCCGGTGTCGTCCTCAGGCTCAAAATCTCGAAGTCCGTCACCAATGCCCCTCGTGTTGCTTCTCAGTGCGACGTTTTCAGACAATTAATCAATCAAAACATCACATACAGTACTGAAAAGGTTGAATTAAGCTGGTTTTTACAGCTCGATCACGTGATTCATTGAACGAATATCAGAAGCAACAGCGTCGAGTCGATAGCAGCAACAACACACTATGCCTATTTTCTTTTCCTTCTTTTTTTACTTCACGTATTGTATTTATTATATCCCATAACGCCGTATGTAAATAGTAAAATTACTAAAAACTCTTAGCGAGGAGAGAATTTTAAGGAAAATTTTTGCGCTTAAGATGACTCAAAATTTATTAAAAATTTGATATTTTTATTTAGGTAAAAAGTTTAAAAAAAAAGGGGGGGGGGATGTGTAATTAAGTAATTTGACAGATTTTCTGTCAAATCAATTTTAAAAGCACAATGTTTGATAAATCATTTGCAGTGGTCTCAATTAATTAAGAGAGCTTTGATTGAAATAATATTGAAAGATTTCAACTGTTTATCAGACTATTTATTTACTACGAGACAAATACAATAAGCAATATTATGTATACTATTGTCGGTAAGTGTGATATTAGCTTTTTAGTTCTTGGACCATAATGCTTATATTCCATACGAATAAGACCATTAATTTTTTCAAGGTTTTTTTCTCATTTGATTCGTAATAAAAGTATTTTGTTTTTGATCGGAAAATGCATACCCTGGTGTTCGATGGAAGATTGCTTTGGGATTGAAAACCTAGTTAACGAAATATTAAGAAATTCATGAATTCTTTTGTTTGATATATCCGCAATTGGGCTTTTTTCTGGGCTTAAACTGAGTATCCAATATATATATATATATATATATATATATATATATGTGTGTGTGTGTAACGTATTTACTTTAACGTTTGTTCAATAGTAATGAATCATTCCATACATGGCCGAAATACTTTTATTTTCATGTTGTAGCCGACTTTAGTCGGGCTTCGGCCACCAAAGGCCGAAGCGAAGTTACCATACAAATCTCATATGATCATCAGAGAAAGGACGAGCGTAAGAGATGAGCAATATGAAGAGGAGAGAAGCATAAGAAGAGAGCGTTTTTTGCTGTGTTTTGCTATTTATATGAGGGAAAATTTAATTAAACGTCAGAGTCCAGAAGGTCTGAATGGAGGGACTTCCAGAAGAGATAAGTATGGACCTAAAGTCTGGTAGGGATCATCCCTACAGATCTGTTCCGATGGGAAGAGAGCATTGTCAGCAATTTATTAGAACGCGTAATTGAATTAATTAAAAAGAATAAGGAACTGTATCAGGAAATACGAATGAACATTACTTTCAAAGGAGAGAATGGACAAATATAGTAAATTAAATTATTTAAGTGAGAAATTAATGGGAATTAAGTTAAATCATTACAATTTTTCCCCTTCGCAAGACACGGATGTGCGTTGGGCCCTAATACACAACCGTACCTTATCGGAGAGTCCAAAAAAATATTAAAATTTAGATTAAGAATTATTCCCGAAATTTCTACTTGAAAAGATTGATCCCTAAAAGTCCCTTCATTTTTACAAACACAACTACTTACAATGAATGACTAAAAAATTTTTAAAAAAATACATATGAATAGGTTATGTAAACGTCAATAAATTGAAATATTTCCACACAAAAATATCTCACATAATCATATATAAGGTAAATAGTAACATGTTACAATGAGTTATATGGTACATGAATAAAGTAATATATAGCAAATACCATAAATGCAAATAAAACAATTTTAAGTTGATGGTTTCAGTCCACAAAGTAAAAGTCCAATCCTAAATAGTAATGTATACCAATGTTTATACAGTCCATCAAAATTCAAATAGATAAAATTCTTAAAAATTAAAATAAAGAAATGTAATGCAAAATTATCAGTATACCAGCATTCATGTGATTTTACACAAAATAGAAATATACAAATTTCATAAACACATACAATAGAAAAAAAATATTTTTGTGAATACACTCTAAGTGAAAACAAAATACAAAAGAAATTGTTTGTGTTGTTTTTGGCTGTACTTGAACCACAGAAAGAACTTGTGGTATGCGGACCACAGTAAAAGTTATAGTGGTATATGAACCACAGGATACTCATTTGGACAAAACCAAAATATAAGAGGGTTGCTTTCATTTTTACTCATGCTCCCTATCAACTGGATAGAAACCATGAGCAAAAGGAAATTCGTGTGAGACTGGTCCCTAAGCTCGAAAACACTATGTGGTCAATACATTTTTGTAGAATGTTGAAATGTATTTTTGTAGAGCGCTGAAGTGCCTTGCACTTCTTCCACTTGCCTTCGGTCGGGACCAGCCAGATTTTGGACAAGTTGGGTACTTAACACTAGTACTCGGGGTAGACCCTCATTCTTCAGTACTATTACTACATTTATTTATTTTTTGCTTTCATTATTATTTTATAAGTTAAAGTATTATTTATTCATGACTTAATTTTAATTCTTCTGGAGTAAAATAAGATCTTAACTTTGAAACATGAACCATATCAGTAGATTTCTTAGTTATAGCATTTGGTTTAGTTATTTCATAATTTACATCAGATAGTTTATTTATAGTTTCATATGGTCCTGAAAAAACTGGCGACAATTTTCGACTATTTGGATAATTAAATTCTTCATACATCACATTGTCACTCGGTTGAAACGGAGAATCTATGAAACGAGCATCATGTCTAATTTTATTTTACAACGTTTTTCTGAATTTCACTTGGTGTGTGTGTGTGTGTGTGTGTCATCAAATTTTCGATCCTTAATTTAACCAACTTCCCATCTAGCTAGAGCTTTGAAATTTTGGGAATCGTTCGTACTTGCCTAACAATGCAATATTTAGACGTTTGCGACAAGTTTTAACTAATATTTCAATAATTTTAATAAGTCAAAATATTCTTTCCTCTCGGCGCTTTTAGGATTGAGGAAAAAATTTCTTTTCCCTTCTGGGAACACCGGGCACTCCCCACGCCGCATGAGGTATCGTAAACCTTTTGTACTCACAAAGGGGAGATACTATCTCTCCTTTACTATCTCCGAGATAGTAAGGGTTACTGACTTTTTGTCAGTAATCATTCGCAAGAAAGAAAGTTTCCAATATTTGGCGCCATGTCTTATCACAATAATATTTTCTGAATTCTGGTTCCCATTCTTTTTTTAATAGAATGACTTACAAACTTTCAAATGCATTTTTTGATTTTATGAGTATTATGAATTTTTTAATATTCTCACAAATGTCTCTTTTTAAGTAAATTTTAAAGTTAAAAATAACTAACAGTTTTAACTAATATTTCAATAATTTTCTCTAATAAATTTTGCCACCATATAAAAACGTTGTTTTTAAAAACGTTGGTTTTTATATCGAATTATTTATCATGATAATTGATAGTATTACTTTTAGCCAATGTTCTTGCTTCTTCTACTGGAGGGTAAGCTTGGTTTTGAATTAATGGAGGATTATATAGTAAAGTGCCATATAATAAATATGCAGGAGGAAATTTTGTAACAGAATGTGGTGTTAAATTATATTCATTAATTACTTTTTCTAAAAGTTTAGTCCAAGGAATTTTAGAAGGCGAGGAATTAACTTTACATTTTAATTTAGTTACAATAGATTGATTTACACGTTCACATTTTCCATTCGTTTGTGGGTGATGTGAAGAAGTTAATAAATGTTTGATACTGTAATTTCTAAGAAAATGTTTGAATCTAAATGAGGTAATCAGTTCTATCAGTTAAAAATTTAGATGGCCTTTGAATTTGAAAAATTTGTTTTAAAATATTAATGTAAGTATCAGAATTTTCATTTTTTAATGGAAAAGCCCAAACATATCTAGTTGCATGATCAATTACTATAAGAAGATATTTTTTTGTAGAATTATAATAATTAAATCTCCAACAGTATCAACAGAAAGACATTCAAAAGGTTGATCCGTGGGGGGAACAGTCTGTAAAAGACCAAACCTCTTTTGTCTTTTCTTTTTGTTGACAAACATGACGATGTTTGACAAAAGCTGAAATATCTTGATTAATATGAGGCCAATAATATTGGGGAGTAATTAGATTTATCATTTTTTCAGTACCTGGATGTCCAAATTGCTCATGAGCATTTTGCAAAACTTTTCTCCTGAGAGATAAAGGTACAACTATTTTAACTAAATTTTTCTTTTTCAGTGCAAGTACATCATCAATTTTTTTTATATTTTGAATTAAATAAATTATCTAAATTTTGAAAATGCTTTATCTCATCTAGTTCAAATAAATGCACAGTGTGTTTGATATATTGGGCTATAGGATGCCTTGATAACATGTCAGCTTCAACATTATATAGCTGTCCCTTTTAAATATTTAACTTCATAATCAAACATGCTTAATTTTAAAGACCATCTAAATAATCAACCCCTTAATTTTTTTACATTTTTAAGCCAAACAAGAGCTGCATGATCTGTATGAATAATGAATTTTTTCCCTTGTAAATAATAATAAAATTTATCAACGGCATCTACTATAGCCAAATATTCCAATTCAGTTATACAATAATTTTGTTCATATTTTCTTAAAGTTCTGGAATGATATGATACAGGATGTAATTTACCAGAACTATCAGGTTGTTTTAAAACAGCTGCAATAGCCATTTGTGAATCATCACAAAACACATGAAGAGGTAATTTAGGTTCATATAATTGCAAAACAGGTTTAGTTATTAATTTAGATTTTAACACTTCAAAAGATTTTTGACATTGATCTGTCTATAACCATTGTTGATCTTTTTTAAGAAGATTGTTTAAAGGTTCTCTAATTTTAGCATAACAATCAATAAATATACTATAAACATTTACAGAATCAAGAAAACTTGAAGTTGTTTGACATTTTTTGGAAGTTGTAACTTTCTGAGGCTTTCAATGTTATAGTTATCTGGAGAGATGCATCTTTCTCTGACCTGATAACCCAAAAAATTAATTTTATCTTTTGCAAAAACACATTTTGAAAATTTTAATTTAATATTTTCTACTTGACACATGTTAAAAATTTGTTTTAGGTGATCATAGTGTTCTTCTAAAGAGTTAGAAAAAACCACTATATCATCAAAATAACTAGTGACATGCAAATTTTGAAAATTTACGTTTGTTTAGGATACTGCGAATTGTGCGATTAAATATTGCTGATGCATTTTTAAAGCCAAAAGGTAAAACTTGGAATTCATATAAGCCTTCAGTGGTCACAAAAGCAATTTTATGTTTATCTATCTCATGAAGGGGTATGTACCAGTAACCAGATGCAAGGTCCAGGGTTGAGAAAATTTTAGCATGGGTTAATTTGTCTAATAAAGTATCAATTTTTGGTAAGGGTTCAGCATCAGTTTTACACAGAGCATTCACTTTGCGATAATCAATGCACAACCTATTTTTTCTATTTTCAGCTCTTTTATAAGCTAAAGTTACAGGGGAGAAATAATTACTAGTAGATTCTTTAATTAATCCAGCATTCAATAATTTTTTAATTGCTTATTAATTTCCTCTTCATCAGTCGATGATGTTCTGTAAGCTCTTTGAGAGACTGGTAAGTCAGTAGTCATTACAATTCTAGGGGGTTCTATTCTAATTTGACCAACATCATAACTATTTACTTTTAGCAAAAATATGCGAATATTCAGATACAAGAAACAACACAGAATCAGGTATTTCTTTTACAATCAAAGGTGGGAAAATGTCCTCAGAGGTACTGACTATACTACCCTGAGGGTTCCTTGTTTTTCTGATTTCTTTTAATACATGTAAAGATATTTGTTTTTTATTCTTAGTATA
This sequence comes from Nephila pilipes, assembly GCA_019974015.1. Lineage (NCBI taxonomy): Eukaryota > Metazoa > Arthropoda > Arachnida > Araneae > Nephilidae > Nephila > Nephila pilipes. The sequence goes on along the minus strand of BMAW01117713.1, from coordinate 866,574 downwards.
CAAATTTGTAATAATTTTTTCATTTTGCATTATTCTATTCTTACTACAATCAATAATTTAATTAAAAAGACTACAATCTGGGAGTCCTAAAATCATGTAAGGTAAATGGTTATCAATAATATATAATCTTATTTTTTCTTAATTTCTCCTATTTTTAAATAAGTCTCACACATTTGTTTCAATTGGAAATTGTCATGGTCTTGGTTTACTTTTATAGGCCTTTTCTTCTTTTTCTTTAAGGGAAGTTTGTTGACAATATCTGCAGAAATAAGTGAGAGAAGGGATCCCGTGTCAATAACAACATTGACATTGTCACATAGTATAAAATAGGTAAATATCCCAAGTTAGTTAGGCTTGGGTTTGTTAAAGTTGGTGATTTGGTTGAAAGGCGTCCAGACACTAATAATTGTCATTGTACTGGGCCCTGAGCTTCAGTAGAGGTGTTTTGATTTTTCCTAAAGTTTTGTTCAGAACTAACAGGGTTTCCTGTGCACTGGGAAACAGAATTAGACATGGGTACATGAGTCAAAAAATTAGGTGGTCTCAAAGGACATGTTTGTGACCAATGATATGCATTAAAAATGCCTTGTCTTGTGCAAAATTTACAGGGTAAAGGTGGCAGTCCCTGCTGAAAATGAGAATTGTGATTTGGTCTAATGTTAAAAGGTGGGCGATGATTAGAAAATTTGTTTGGACGTGGTCTAGAGTAATTTTGGAAATTAGGCCTGAAATAGTTGGGTGGCCGAGGTAAAAAGGATGTTGGTTGCCTGGTCATGAAAGGTGCAGGTGGTCTATTGTGATGATTTGGTTTACTTCTAACCATGTGTGCATTGTTTCAGACCCTACTTGATTCAGGAGTAGAATCTTGTATTCTGAAATGTTTAGTAACCACTATGAGCCATTCTCATGGGAGTTAGGTGGGTTTATTGATACTAATTGTTTTAAATGGGTAGGAAATCCATCTGTCAAACCTTCTAAAATTAATTGAGGTGAAAGCCTCAATTTTTTCCACAATTTAATTTCTTATGAAAATAGTCTGGTAAGGTCTCATTCGTGTGAAACTTATGTTGGGAAAAATCAGTAAAGCTAGTTACCCTAGGTTCAAGAAATTCTTCAGTTAGAATACAGCAAAGATCATTAAAATTGGAAATACTTAAGCATGAATTTCTGTAGTTAGTTAATGCTGAGCCCTTCAGAAAGTTTGAAATAATTTTAAACTTCCAGTTTTTATCTATATGATTTTGATTGCATGCCTAATTATAATGATTTAACCACAACTCTATTTTCATCCTACTATCAGGATCAAAAGGAATAATAGGCAATTCATTTTGCCTTTTCTCGTTCTGGGAATCAATAGTTCCATTTTCGGTTTCTGAATTTTTGGGGTTATTTTCACTTTCTATATCTATTTTATATTTGTTTACTAACTTTTTTGACCTTAATAACATTAATTAACACTTAAATACATCAACTTTAGAATTATGTGCAACATATGATAGAGTACTTTTCACAAAACATTCAAAACCAATTAATTAATTTTTTAAAGTATGTTAACTTTTTATAATTCCAAAAAACTAAGTAACAAAAATTAGACCAATAAAAATTTTAATTAAACAAAACATCGCGCAATTCCATCATCATATGTTTTTCTTTTTTTAAATAAAAATACCATATAAATTTTATAATTTCATTTCTGATATACCTTTATAGCATTAAAAGTGACTGATTAGTTTCACTTTCTCCAAAACAATATATGAAATATCAAAAAAGTGATATCACAGATATCTAAATTATACTATATATCAAATTCTAAATATAACAAAACATTATTGTGATTAAAATTCTAAAAATTTTATCATTTTAAAATTCAAATCAGATCCAATTTAAAGAAATTTCAGATGGATATCAAAAATGGATATTCGTAAAACTCAAACAGCATTTTGTTCAAAAGAAAAAGAATGTTGAAAAGAAAAACTTACTTAATTCAAGTTTTACTTCAAAAATTGTGAAAGAAACAATTAAGGTATTTGAAATCCAGAAGAGTCATATTACAGATGAATTTAATAGTTTAATCACTCATTTCCATGGTTATTCAATAATGGTTGCTGTATTAACTCGAAGATATTCCGGAACCAGAATTGGGTTCAGCAAATTGAAAACATCTTAGCTGCTGCTGGAACTCTCTTTCTTCTTCTTGGTTGTGCATGCATCACTTGGTGAGGATTTGTAGTTGAGTGTCACGCTGCTTTCTTGGTCTGCATTAGGTTGCTTCTCTCATTGACGCCACTCACCTCCCGTGTTCCTCTTGCAGTGGCATGCTATTCGAGTGGCATCAGGATCTGATGGCCTCGCTGTTGACGATTCCTGCGAGAGTCCAGAAAAAGTTCAGTGGAGTCGAAGCCAGAAGAGCTGAAGAAACACACATGAGGATTGAAAACCGAGATTTCTTTTACGCTGCTTTTCATGCCAAAACATGACGATTAAATTTACTCGCCCGGATAGAACCGGGCTGTTAAAATGCATTTACTTGAGGAAATTAAATCATGCTGTAGTTGAAATCAAAATTTAATCAATGACGAATGCGAGTCATATTCAAGTTCATGGAGGTGATTTTATTTGTTATTCATAATGAAGACGCTGGACAAGATCGGCAAGCCGGCCGGGCCGAAGAAACAAGTAATTTTTGAGTGGTTTAACTGCAGTGCCAGTGCAAAGGCAAGACAATAAAAAGTGCTCTAATTTTCAGAGAATCCCATTATATAATGGGGAAAATCATAAAAAACGTTCTGGATACACGTGGTACAGGATTAAGGATTCTGGGGAAATATCATAATAGACAAGGAGTTTGATGGGATTATTTTGACAAATTTATGATCTTGGGAAAAAAAGAATTAACAAATTTTATGAGCTCGGGATCTAATAAATAAAAGGATAATTTGGAAGGGGATCAGGAAATAAGAATGAACTCTTCACTTTTGAATTAGGGAACGAGATAGAATAGAATATTAAACTGTTATTAAGAGAAGTTATTAAATTAAAGTTAAATCATTACATACATACACACACACACACACACACACACACACACACATATATATATATATATATATATATATATATATATATGTGGGTTTGTAGTAGAAATACCCGATCATAGAGGGCGCTGTCTCTGCTACTGAAGGGAGCCCGCTCTTGAAGGAGAGTCGACGGTAGTCATCAGAACGAGGAAGACGCCCTTGTTAATGACTCTAGACGATGATTAACGATTTAAGACGCTGAAGAGTATTGTTTTAATGTTTTTAAATGTTATTGTGAAATGTCTCGTCCAGTATGTTCAACTTTATGTTCATGTGAAACGTCAATATTAAATGTCTGTATGCTAATTCAAAGTTTGATTTTTATTAATTAATATAGGCCATCCCACAAAAATCAGAAGTGGGATAAGGAATAGAAATAGGGACTGAGACGCCTAATCAGGATATAAACTGATAGAGATGTAAATTGATAGTGATGTTGGGGCGCATTATTGAATGTAAGCACATTAGGACTCGATTAGGATATAAAAATCGTGAGAGTGTAGGACTCGTGATTAAATTGTGAACATTGAACTGAAATAAAAAAAAAGTGTGGATAACTGTGTGCTGACCAAGGATAAATTCAAGACTTTGAGGTGAGTCAGATTTATTCTTATTTGCTAAACATGAAGATTGATGATATTAATGTAGTACGAGATGCACTGAAGAATCTCAATAAAGAAAAAATTAAGACTTTGCATAAGTTTATTTTTGATACTGATGGCGATGCTAAAAATACGGAAAGAATAAGAAATTTTACTGGTTTCGAATTCACAGTAAATGACTCTAATTTTAAGTCTAAATTAAAAACTATTAATGATACTTTTTCATTACATGAATTGATTAACATTTGTGATATTCTGAATATTGCATTCCAAGGAACAAAAACCGAAATAATCAAGAAAATATTAGTTCTATTAAATGATGTTAACTCGCTTTATCAATATATTCAAAATTCGAATCAATCAGAAAGCGAAACGGGAGTAGAAACAAAACAAAATCCATCAGTGCAGAGCCAGAACATTAATGAGTCAGCAATTCATTCTGAAGAGCTTTGTTATGACTATGGCACCACTCGAAATCAAAACATCTCTGTAAGCTTTTCAGACATTGAAAGTGTTACTTCCTCTTTTAATGGTGAATTGCATGAAAACATTTCAGTTTGGTTAGAGCAGTTTGAGAGCGCTGCGAATATTTTTAATTTATCTGACCTACAAAAGTTTATTTTCGCTAAACGATCGCTTGGTGGTAATGCGTTATTATTTGTGAGAAGCGAATTGAATATTACGTCATACCAGGAATTAAAACGTGTGTTGATAGATGAATTCGAGGTCACTACTAATTCAGTCCAATTGCATGAAATATTGAGTAGGCGTAAAATGAAAGAATCTGAATCTATACAAGAATATTATTTTATAATGAAAGAGTTGGGTAATCGAGGGAGAATTGAAGATACCGCTTTAATGCAATATATTATACGAGGAATTAACGATAGAAATGAAAATAAATTAGTTTTGTGTGGTTGCAAAGATTTGCGTGAATTTCGCGAAAAACTGAAGATTTACGAGGTTATAAAAAATGATTTTATGAGAGAAAAAAGTAAATATAATTTTAGTAAAGTAAAACAAAAACCAGATAATTTTGTGAATCATAAACGATCAATTAATTATGATCAGAATACTAAATTATGTTTTAATTGTGGTGGTAAAGGACATTTATCTAAATTTTGTTCACATAAGAATAAAGGTTTAAAATGTTTCAAATGTCAAAACTTTGGGCATAAGGCGTCTGAATGTTCGGAATTAAATTTGGAAAGCAAACCCAATGATAACGTAGAATCTCTCAATATTGCAAAACAAACATATCTGTTTAAAATGGTACGTTTCGATAATTTAAATATTAACTCATTGATAGATACTGGAAGTCAAGCTACGTTAATTTCTGAGAATATATTTGAAAAGTTAAATATTTGTGAACTGAATCAGTGTTATTCAATTTTATCGGGATTAGGAGATTGTAAAATAAAGCCCATAGGTATTTTTAAGGGAGAGATAGAAATAGATAACTTTAAGCGTTTTACTGATATATGTGTCGTGGAGAATGGTGCTATACCGCATAATGCTATTATAGGACTTGATGTAATTTTGCAAGGTGAAGTTCTAATAAATGAAAATGGATTTTCAATAAAAAATAAGTTTCCGTGTGAAGAAAACAATATTATATCGGTTTTGCCAGTTAATGTTAATTGTGATGAAATTGAAGAAAATATTGGCTATAATATTTCAAAATCCACTAAAGATGAAGTGCATCAATCTATATTAAATTACCAACCGAAGAAGATTAAATCAACTAACATAGAATTAAATATTTTAACTAAAAATAATGAGCCAATATATCAACGACCGCGACATTTACATTTTTCAGAAAATAAGATTGTTGATGCTCAAATAACTGAAGAGTTAAAACAGGGAATTATAGAACCTTGTTCTTCAATGAATACGAAGTTTACTGAAAAATCAAAAGAAATTATTGAAGCCGAATTTCAAGCTAATTTTGGGAAACAGCGTAACAATCTACAAAAAGATGCCAAAAAACAAAAGATTGAAAGACCAATAGCTAATTGTGTGCACAGTGTTCAAGTAAACAGAAAAAAAGGAAAGAAAGAAGGAAGGAAAGAAAAAAGGAAGCTTCATCCAGTTCATAAGGATCATATACCTTTACATAAGTATCGCACAAATCACCTAGGACCATTAGAAAGTTTTACAAAAAATATAAATCATCATCGGATTACAACTAATGCAGAATTCATAAGAAGATGGTGCGTAACTTAAACTATTTAATTATACTTCATTTACTTGACTGTGAATCTACCAATTATGACTATTTTCCCCCAAACACGACTGGATTTATCTATGTGTTTTGAAGACGTTGAAAGAAAAAGAGAAGAGAAAAGTGAAAGAAGACGAAGTGACAAAACAAGACGATGATACTTATAGACGATAGTGTTTTCTAAAGACGATGATGTTCCAAGATTGATAAATGCTGTTCGAATTATTAACTTTTTACTGCTTTTGAATTTTCGCTTTTCAGTTTTATTTTTTAGATTGAGACGATCTTTTGTTAGAATCAAGAAGCTGGGGTCATCTTCTTCCAGGAGGGCCGAGTGTGGGTTTGTAGTAGAAATACCCGATCATAGAGGGCGCTGTCTCTGCTACTGAAGGGAACCCGCTCTAGGAGAGTCGACGGTAGTCATCGGAACGAGGAAGACGCCCTTGTTGATGACTCTAGACGATGATTAACGATTTAAGACGCTGAAGAGTATTGTTTTAATGTTTTTAAATGTTATTGTGAAATGTCTCGTCCAGTATGTTCAACTTTATGTTCATGTGAAACGTCAATATTAAATGTCTGTGTGCTAATTCAAAGTTTGATTTTTATTAATTTATACAGGCCATCCCACATATATATATATATATATGCATCATTGAGAAACCCTTTACATGGTATTTTGTAATTTTCCACAAATTATACCTAGGGGCTGTTGAGAGCAATAGGTTAAAACAGTGGTTCCTAAACTTTTTTGAACCATGGGCCCCTTTTTATAGTCAAAACTTGCCCACGGACCCCCAAGTGAAAAAAGCTACAGAAATGCATAGTATAAAAAGTACAAATTAAAAAAAAACTATTTTGTTGAAGAAGTAATTATTGTAATTATAAATTTTGTTTAAAATAAAATTTTCAAAAAACTAGTGACTTGGATAAACTTGATGAGACGTTATGAGTGTATTTATGTCTGGCTCAATGTTTCTGAGTAGTAACAGCAAATCTTCACGAGCACTAATTTCTTGTCGGCTTCTTCTCTCTCTCTCTTTTTTTTTTTTTGTGATGAGGTTCATAATGGCACTGAATCCACGTTCTACCAAATAGGAAGACGGGAAAGCAGTCAACAACTTCTATACAATAACCTATATTGCAGGATATAAAATTGGGATCTGTTTTTGTAACCAGAATTTGTGGTATCCTTGTTCAAACATTGGTTTGAGTTCCTCATTTGTGGATATTTCAATAAGCTTCTCCTGTATTAGTATGAATTCATCTGTGTTTGGGATCTGAGTTTGTCCAATCGGAATATTGTTCAACACCCATTCGGGAATATTCAAGTGAAGAATGTCTTCAAATCTTTGGTTCGAGTCTGCATGAAGAGCCGTTAGGTGTTGACAGTAAGCAAGCAAATCTTCAACTCTATTTTGTAATTTCGGAAGATTTGGGAACTGGGAACATTTTCTTCTTCCCCAGTTTTGTTTGTACAGAATAAGTTTTGCAACAAACGCAGATATTACGCTTTTAGTTTTCATTAAATTTAATTGGTCACCTTGTAGTTTGAAATTAGTTTCGTTAAATTTGGTAAATAAATCAGTCATATAAGATATATCATTTTTTGGGTTAATTAAATTGTGTAGCAAATCATTGTCTTTATTTTCCAGCAATTCCATCATTAAATAAAAGAGTGCATAAAATCGATTTAAACATACACTTTTAGATAACCAACGTACTTATGTATGAAGTAGTAAAAGATTATAGTCTTCATCATTTTCCAAACAAAATTGAGCAAATAATCTCTCATTGAAGCATTTCTTTTGATTTTATTAACTGCTTTAAGGACATAATCTAGTGATCCATGCAAACGTTCACTAAGATCTTTTGTGACTAAATGATGTCGATGAATGACATAATGTACTGAAAATACATTCGGTACAGCTTGTTTTAAGTATGCCAGAAAACCTTGGTATCTCCCTACCATTGCGGGAGCACCGTCAGTAGCAGCAGATATGACATTAATCAAAGGTATAGCTTTTATATCGTAATTTTTTTTAAAATTCAATAAATAACGTTTCACCTTTCGTATCGGTTTCCAAACGTTTAGCGAATAACAATTCTTGGTAAAATTTTTCTTCTTTTACAAATCTTACATAAGCTAAAAGTAATGCTTTATTTCCTGGTAAAGTGGACTCGTCAAGCTGTATAGAAAATTCAGATGTTTTTAAGTAGCCACAAAAAGAATTTTCTCCGCACTGAGCCACTTCGTCAATCCTTCTTGGTAATGTATTATTACTCAGTGGAATTCTTTTTATAACGTCGAAAGATGATTTTTGCAACACGGTGCGTATTACTTCACTTACAGCTGGTAAAATAAGTTATTCACCAACAGTGTGCAGCTTTTTGGACTTTGCAATCAATAAAAAAGTATAAGAAGCACGCAGTCCATCGTCATCTCGCTTAGATGTTGTCCCTATGAGTTGTTGCAGTGATTGTGTTTCCAATTTTTTTTTTTTTTTGGTTGTTTGAAAAAACCTTATCTTAAATCCTTATCTTTTTTATTAAATGTTCCTTAAGCTTGGAAAGTTTCAATGAATCATTTGACATAGTTATATTACACAGAAGACACATAGGTAAAGTACTATTTTCTGATGATGAAATAAAGCCATACTTCAAATATTCAACACTGTATTGACGGCATTTTTTCTTCGGTCACTCATATTGTTATATGTTAAAAAGAGCAAAAAAAGGATATAAAAAATGTGTATATAAAATGTTTTATTTGCAGCAAACCACTATTATTTATTATTAACTTTTTCAATGGAATGCTGCAGTAAAGCTCTTATGAATTAGTTATTTGACGTAAGGATAAAACTTCATGTAATTTTTGAATAAAATATAATTCTCAATAATTAGCTTCTTTCAAAAAATATCTGTATTAAAAAAAAAAAAAAAAATAAATTCGACACACCAAGAAGGAGTTGCACGATTGTAATAAAATTTCGTATGCAAAAACATTTGAACCGAACATGCAAATGATTAAAATCTTGTGTCCAATGAATGAATAGCGGGAGCTATAGCGCATCGGAACTGCGCACACAACAGGTGTATAAAAGAAGTGATTCTCAATCTGATGGCCAAATTTTCTGTTGCATTATGATTTAGGATACCTTTCAACGACTTAAAAAATGCCTCGCCGAAGGATTCAAGCTCATTACTAGCAACTGTCAGAGTTTGAAAGAGGTCGTATTGAATTGAAAGAGGCAGGTTGGGCAAATCGGAGAATCGCTCGCTATATGGGTCGAAGCAATGCGGCGATTAGAAGATGCTGTCAAGAATGGGATTGCAGTGGTGCTTCGCTCGATCAGGTTGGAATGAGGCTGACTGGCGACGTATAGTGTTTAGCGACGAATCCTCCTTCCAACAGTGTCCTGATGATCATCAAAGATGTGTGTGGAGATGTCCAGGACAGCGTGTCGATCCTGCTTTCACTATTGCCCGCCACACAGGCCCTCAACCAGGAGTTATGGTCTAGGGTGCCATTTCCTTGATAGCCTTGAATCTTGATTAGAGGGCACACTTACAGCACAGCGCTACGTTGACGACATTATGAGACCTGTTTTTCTACCGTTCCTTTTCAGTACACTGGCCTTATTTTTCAGCCAGATAATGCCACACCACATGCGACACGTGTTACTGTGAACTGTCTTACAGCTTGTGAAACACTTCCTTGGCCATTCAAATCTCTCTCCAATCGAGCATGTCTGGGATATGATAGGAAGGCGACTGCGTCTACTAGGGAATGTTGATGACCTCGTCCAACAATTGGAGCAAATTTGGCAAGAAATACCACAGGAGACCACCAGGGAGCTTTATCACTCTATGCCACATTGTGTGGCAGCTTGCATCCAGGCTAGAGGTGGGTCAACACCTTATTGAGTTCGTAACTTTGTAACTATGTGTTAACTTCCCTACTTAAAGCCCCTCTCTAGGGGACGTTCATTTGTAAAGGGAAGAGTGTTTGATGTCACACGATCCCCTCAGACGGGACCTGACTGAATTTCCGAGAGGAGCTGTTGTAAACGAGCGGTAGTAAGGAGTGTAAATAAATTGTTGTTGCTATACAACCTGATGTGTTTTTGTCTTAGGACAACCATGAACTGAAATCTGATGATTATTTAACATTCAGAAGAGGGATGTGTATTGAAGCCCACGGCAGGCTGACATTTTTCTGAGAGAAAAGTACAAAAGGATGTACTTTGTAGGCCGCTAACCTTCCGTAATTATGAAAGGAAATGTGCTAAGAAGTGATTTATTTTGAATAATTTTGAAGTGTATTGAAATAGTGTTAAAAATGTCGTTCCTCTCAAAAGGATGTAAAGGTGATTTAGTCGAGCTTGCGCTTGAATTACGCGAAAGTGTCCCTTCGGACGCTACCAATGTGACAATAGGGGCTATCATAATTAATAACGAGTGCTATAAAGAAGCTATCGCTAGAGGATGTCTCGAGAGGATAATTGAAGATAGGATTGAAAGAGAACAAAGGTTAGAAAGAGACTAGGTGACACAATTTGAACTAGAAAAATTAAGATTAGAAAAATTAAGATTAGAAAAATTAAGAATGGAAACCAATAGAAGAAAACAAGGAAAAATCCAAGAGTACTATGAAAAACAATTTCATCCTCATCAGGAAAAGTTTGAATCTGAATTAAAAGAAAGGGACGAGAAGTTTACCGAAATTCAGAAGGAGAATGAAAAATTATTCGAAGCTATAGGGTTACAAGATACCAGTATTGAAGTAAAAGCAATGAAAATTGTTGTTGAAAGACGACTTCAGTCTCAACAGGAAAAATTTGATTCTGAACTGAAGAATAAAGAACAGAAATTATCTAGAATCCAGGAACATAATGAAAAGTTAACGCAAGCCATACGTGAACAAAATGTCATTAATAGAGGAAAAGAAGAAGCGTTATTAGCACCAGCGATGTTACTGAATGATAAAGAAAATGAGAAATATAATATGTTAAATGAACTAGAAATATTCCGGAAATAAACCTGTACCTTAAATGAAGAAACAAAATGAATATTGAGAAAGGTAAATGATTACAAGAGAAAAAGGGATGATTTGAAGATATTAGCCGACTTTAGAAAACAAAAGAGATTGGAAGAAAAAGTGCAAAGAGAAGTGCAACGGGAGATACAGAAAGGAAATAAAAAGAACGGAAAAAGAAGACAGCAACGATGTCAAGAAGCATTCACACGTTTAGAAGGACAAAAATTAACTAGAGCTCAGAAAGCCAATGGGAAAATTTTAAAAGATAATACAGGAGAAAATATTCCCATTGATGGAAAGAAGGAAGTAGAGTTTTTCAAAACAGGCCCCATACCAAATCCGATACAATTGGGAAAATCTAAAGTCTTACGACAGATAATTAGGTGGATAGAAAGAGTGGTTAGCCAGTTTCCCCTCCGCAGAAAAAAGATACAATTTAAAATGAAGGGAGCGATTTCAATGCAAAGAAAGAAAAACAATAAAGGAACCCGCAACATTTCCCCGTCCCGTGAAAACATGTTTTGGAGAACAACATCGAATTTAGAAAAATTCGATATAAAAACCAAAGTTTTTAAAACCAACGTTTTTATATGGTGGCAGAGTTTATTAAAGAAAATTATTGAAATATTAGTTAAAACTGTTAGTTATTTCTAACTTTAAAATTTACTTAAAAAGAGACATTTGTGAGAATATTAAAAAATTCATAATACTCATAAAATCAAAACATGCATTTGAAAGTTTGTAAGTCATTCTATTAAAAAAAATGGGAACCAGAATTCAGAAAAAATTATTGTGATAAGACATGGCGCCAAATATTGGAATCTTTCTTTCTTGCGAATGATTACTGACTAAAAGTCAGCAACCCTTACTATCTGGGAGATAGTAAAGGGGAGATAGTATCTCCCCTTTGGGAGTACAAAAGTTTTACGATACCTCATGTGGCGTGGGGTGCCCGGTGTTCCCAGAGGGGGAAAGAAATTTTTTCCTCAATCCTAAAAGCGCCGAGAGGAAAGAATATTTTGACTTATTAAAATTATTGAAATATTAGTTAAAACTTCTCGCAAACGTCTAAATATTGCATTGTTAGGCGAGTACGAACGATTCCCAAAATTTCAAAGCTCTAGCTTGATGGGAAGTTGGTTAAATTAACGATCGAAAATTTGATGACACACACACTCACACGCACACACCAAGTGAAATTCAGAAAAACGTTTTAATAAAAAAGTTCGTACAGACAGGACTGTCATCAAAAAGTAAAGAAAAGAGTTATCGAACTCCCGAGGAGAAAATCGACTTCTCAAAAGGCGAAAAAGCGAAAGGAAACTCCGTTTGACCCAGGGGGTGTCTAGCAGGACTTCACTGAGGAATGAGTTTCGTCCCCCCTTCAGTAACAAGGGTTCGGGACCCCTGCAGGGTTGCGAAGCTGAAGAAAGGAGAAAGGGAAGAGAGAGCAGAGGGGCAGGAATAGGACCGCAAGTTCGGTGACCAAGAGGGACGGAAATTCACAAAATGTGGAAAATTTTGAACGAAGAGACAAAATTTCAAGGAGGAATCAGGTCAGTGCACTTCGGGAATGTGTTTCCCCCTCCCTTTGGATCTGAAATGGCAGAATTACAAATGGGAAGAGATTTTTTTTTTCTTTTTAGAGAGATTTTTTTGCAGTACAAAAATTGGGGACTATAAACTATTATTTTGCAAAGAACTTTTTTTAAAACAAAAAGGAAAACAATTATTTTGTATTAAGAATTAATGAACAGTTATTTCCTCATGGAACATTAGAATATTTTAAGGACTGAGTATTTAAAGAACTTTTAATTTAAATATCTTCAAAAACTATTGATTGAGTGTTATTTTAGAATTTTATTAATTTAGTTTTGACAAGGATAAGTAATTTTAAATATATCAACGATGTTTATCTTTGATTTCATTATTCTAAAAATAAATCCACTTTTGTGAAGAATTAAGCTAATGAGACTGGCTAGCTTTTCATGAGTGTTTTATGGATCAAACGGTTCGAATCTTGGTGCTAACAATGTTTTTGTTTATGTGATTTTTACGATGAGAAGAATAATTGATATTTCAAGGTAATATACTAGACGAATTTTTATTTTGTAATGATGTAGGAATGTTTTATTATATTTTGTAATGATGTAGGAATGTTTTATTATAT
>BMAW01117713.1:824088-853450 GCA_019974015.1 Nephila pilipes | reverse complement strand
AATGTTTTATTATATTTTGTAATGATGTAGGAATGTTTTATTATATTTTGTAATGATGTAGGAATGTTTTATTATATATTGTAATGATTAGGATTAATTTCTAAATATTTATGAATATAATTTTGGAAGGATTTTGGGAATATATTGAATAAGGAATGTAAAGATTTAGGGATACAATTTTGTAATGATTTGTTTTGTAAGGATTGATTTAGGAATGTGCTTTCGTAAGGATTTAAGAATGTGATTTTGTAATTTTTTAAGAATGTTTTATTAAATTTTGTAATGATTAGGATTATAATTTTGTAAATACTTAGGAATATAATTTGTAAGGATTTCTTTTGTAAGGATTGATTTAGGAATGTGCTTTTATAAGGATATAAGAATGTGATTTTGTAAAGATTTAGGAATAATCTTTTTTTTTTTTTTTTTGTAAGAATTCTTATATTTGTGTTTTGATGATTGTGTTATGTTAAAGAATTTCTTTGTTACATGTATGAACCCTTTTGTGTCTATAAGAGTTAAGCATATTCTATGAAAATGAGAAAATCGGAATGAAAATTAATATTTTAAGTATGTAAAATTTAAAAAAAAAAAAAAAAAGAGAGGAAGGGAAAAAATTAATATTTACAACGTATGAATTATCTTTATGAGGATACAGACATTCGATGTTTTGAAGTATGAAAATAGTAATTTGTCAAATATGCGTACTTTTTTAAGTTTTTATGTGGCAATTGATGTTTGAAATTAGATTTGATAAAAAAAAAATATGTGTATGAGTTCGATATTTTGAAATATGAATTTTGTGTTGATATCTCGATATGAATATATGAATGTGTTTATGTAATTTTTTTAAAGAAAAAGGAGTGGTGATGTGTATATAGCACTCTAAAAGATGTTGAGAAGTAGTATTTTAAAGTGTTTTGGTAATTTTAGTATTTTGTTATGAAAGAGAAATAATATTTGAATTGTATGATAACTAAGATTTTTGTTTTGAAGCCTTAAATTAAAATTATTACTTAAGAGGAGAAAGATTTTCTTTATAAGTGCGTTGTGGAATGAAAGATGATTTATAGTGAAATGTAGATATAAGGGTGATTATGTAAAATGATTTGTGCATGATTATTGATATTTTATCTGTATACGGTAATTGATATCTGATGCTTGTGTATGATTAATGATTTTTGATATTTTAAGTACTTGAGGAATTTAAGTATTGATGTTTGTGTATAATTATCGATTTTTGCTATTTTAAGTGTTTGAGGAATTTAAACATTGATATTTTGTGTATGATAATTAATGGTTACAAAGTGTATCAGTTATTAATGATTTCGTGTTAATTGTAATTGTACAATTGGGACAATTGTATGTATCAGGTTGGCCGAACTGTTAACTTCCTTACTTAAAGCCCGCCTCTAGGGGACGTTCATTTGTAAAAGGAAGATTGTTTGATGTCACACGATCCCCTCAGACGGGACCTGACTGAATTTCCGAGAGGAGCTGTTGTAAACGAGCGGTAGTAGGGAGTGTAAATAAATTGTTGTTGTTATACAACCTGATGTGTTTTTGTCTTAGGACAACCGTGAACTGAAATCTGATGATTATTTTACATATGTAACTCTGAAATAAACCATTCAATTTTTTTGAAATTTCAATCATTTTCTATTCTGTACATAATTTTCCTATCCGCCAATTTTTGTCTCCATCGGGCAACTCCTTCTTGGTGCGTCGTGGGTTTTTTTTTTTTTTTTTTTTTTTTTTTTTGTTATATAATGTATATAGAGATTACTTTTTACTTTTTCATTATAGTATCCGATAAGTATATACTAACGATAAGGGATTACTATATTGTTAGTACTATAACTAATCCCTTAATGTTAGTAACTATATTGAAAAAATTTATATATAATTTTTTTCAAAAGAGATAAATTTTATTCAAATATACTTACGTAACAAAAGTACATTATCTGGTTAACAATACAAAAAATGCACCTATACTAAAAACTACCAACTAAAATACAAAACTTTTTTTGTCTAAGACTTGGAAAATTTGTTTATACACTTCGCATCAGCATAACATAGAACTAAATTGTTAATTAGATGTACTATGTAGACTCTTTTATAGCTCATGTTTATATTGTAGACAAGTTAGTGCATGTAGCGGCGTTATTGCGCTCTTGTATAAACCTGTTTTCGGCTGTCTGTCTCGCACAGTACCATGATTGTTATCAACTTATGTAGCTTTCATTATCTAGAACTATTAAATCATAGGCATGTGTCAATGGATTTTTTTTTATTTTCGTTTTTGAGGGATTATCTCAGTTTTTTTTATTGTTATTTCGTTATTATTTTATTATATTTTTGTTAGCATGTTGATGGAAATTAAAAGCTTAAATTTATTGAAGTAAACTGAACAATAATCAAGTTTTAAGAATAACAATAAATAAGTTATACACACCATTGTTGCTACAAGTGACAAATCAGTGGAAATAAGTTTTGCTAATGTTCATTCACAAAATGTATTACATGACGCTCATTATTTAAAAATCACACTGTATTTTAAGCACTCACCTATATTTATATTTTACTCAGGACATAAAAATCACTGCTATTTTATTTATTGTTATTTATTTAAATTTCTGTAATAATACAAATGAATCACAATTTTATTATTTATATTAAACCTTGTGTAGACCCCCTGACATTGTTTAAGGACCCTTAAATCAATTTTAATTTTCCACGAACCCCCTGAATGATATCGGGGACCCCAGGAGGTCTGTAGGGACCACTTTGGGAACCACTGGGATAAAATGTCGTCAGTTTATATTTTTTTAGATAAAAGACAATTTATCCGTCAAATTTTAAGTGTTCTAGATGTTATAAAATTAGCCTTTCAAAGTGATATTTTTTCCAATACCCATTTGAAAGCACTCATAAATATGACTATTCTCATGTGTACTGAATCTCATATACACGGACGGTTGAAATCAATAAATCAACAAACTCCTCTAGCTAATCAGTTTTCCGAATTCATTCAACTGTTTGAATAAATTTGGGGTACGATTTCTTTAAACTTTCAAAAATTTATTGGTACCATATTTAGTTTTTAAATAAAATTTGGAATTATTTAAATCACATCGCAGATGCACACTCATAAACCAGTGATCGCTCAGAGATTCCAAATCCGAAACCTCCCACATATCCACCAAATGAAGAATGCTGTTAGATATCAAAGAAATATCTGGGTTACCTTACCTGAGTGAGCCACAAAAATAGGATCCCAATCTGGTATGTTTAAGAAGTTTAAATTATGTAGTAACGCAAAATCTATCTGAGAATCCCCTCAAGGACCAGTAAAATTATAACCCCAGTTGGGCACTTTCGATTTTGTTGAATGGTATGATTTTGAGGATAGCAAAATATATTACAGAGTAAGTATTGCTATTGTAAGGAAAATGAGTGGGTGAGTCGGGAGCAGCTATCTGGAGATTAATGTTGCTGCACATAGCATGAATAATTTTACCTGATATCTTTGCCCTGCCTTGTTCCTGGTCGGATGTTTGGCTTTAGAGTCGCCGATTAAAATTCCAGTGGGGTTGTATGAGAGGATATTGATTAATTCGTTATAGTTGATGAGATTACTGGGGGGGGGGATTTTAAATAGTAAAAACTGGGAAGTATTGGTTGTCTTTGGTATTGATACGGATGGTGGTATTTTCAGAGGTGGAGGTATTTTTAATGACCATATGATGATGAATCCTATTTTTAATTAATATTGCAGTGCCTCCGCCCCGATGGGTTGATCTGGCAGAGCAGTATATATTATAATTTAGAATTTTAAGTTTTTCAGAGGGTTTGAGGTGAGTTTTCTGGACTCCTAGAATGTCTGGGTTGTAATCATCTACGAAATTGAAGAGTACTTCTATTTTTGATTTAATGCCATTTACATCCCAGTTTGCAATCAGGAGAGATGGGGTAGTTTATTTAGCATATTAAATGTTAGAACCAGATGGATATCATACTGCAAATGACTTGGAATGATTTTTCAATTTTTGAACATAAATCAAGTTTATTATCAGAGAATATTTGTCCTATTGATTTAAACTGTCGGTAAGTTTCCATTATTTTATCAAACTTAAAATTATTTTTTTTTTTAATTTCATTAACGAAGGGAAAACTTGAAGGTTGGCTGTCATTGGTGGGTGTGGAGTTTTGGTGTCTTTGGCTATTGTTGTTTTTGGCATTTTTATATCATTCTTCCCAGTAGTTTGTGCTTGGTGGGGGAGAGGATTTGAAATTCATGCTTAATTAATGAATCCGTGTTATGCCTTCCTAATGTGAGGAATTTTAGCACCAATATATTTAACATATATCAGCCGTACTACACGATGGTTTTCGGAAGGACGAGACTGAAACCCACGATCCGAGAATAAAGTACTTTTTTCCATCAAAAACCACTTTCCTACATTCCGACTGTGACATTAAAATTTGCACAGAATGATAAAGAAATTTACACAGATCGGATTGCTTCTATCCATATCATCAACTAGGGTTCAGATATCTAGTAGGAGCATATTACAACTAAATGAAATCGATAAAATGCAATTGAATAAGAATTACTTAAAGATTGTATCCAGCAAATCAATTATAACTGTTGATACTAAAAATATTTCAAATCAATGGTGGTATTAGTTTTAATTTTGAATAATCAAAAATAATATAGTTACATACTAATTGAGAATTTCCGTTCTGTGATTTAAAGAATAAATCACAATATTAGTACTCTTGAATAGTTCTTAAAAACTTAATAAGAAGTTACTCATTACTAGAGCTTTTAAATCTCATTTTCTAATTAGAATAAAATTTGAATTAGTTTTTTTTTTTTTTCTATAATATAAAAAAATAATCGAAATTATTTTCTTACGCTACTCACGATGTCATGCTCTCACCTTTTTAGAAAAGGCGCTTTCATACAATTTTTTTTTTGTCATACGAACCTGGCAATCTTGCTTACTAAGTCTCTCGAAGCACAGTGTATGTAGGATTTGTATAATGATACTAGAAACAAACGTTTTCTTTTATATAAATACATGTTATCTTCAGATTTGTTTTCTGTTCTGCGATGCTTCGCTGTAAAAAAACATGGTGCAAATTCTGGTAAAAATGTACGTATTTTTGGGATTTTTTTTATTTCTTTTTTAGTTAATGGACTAATGGTTAGGGTTAAGCACCAGAAGATGATAGCTCGAATTGATCTCTGAAGATCTCTAACTTTCAGTTGTGACAATAGTTTTGTACTCTAATGTAAGAATAAATAGTTGTATAATATTTTATAGATTCTATGTGCCTTATTGTAAATGTAGGGTGCTGATGCCGGTTGTTCCGATCTTTGGCGTTGTAAAAGAACCTGCCATTTTGAAACCACGTTTTGAAAGTTTATTATAATATTTTTCCTTTTTTACCTGGATAATTGCATTGGTGTCATTTTAAATATATGTATGTTTAATGATTGCATTGTATAAATGCTACAAGATATTTAGTGATGTTTCTTTCTCTTCTCTCAATGACCCGCGAATCGTCAATAAAATGTTATGTAGTATATCATAAAGTGTGACATCTTTCTACTTCTTATTCTGTTCGGTAGCTTGATTTAGCAAATGAATATCTGGTAATTTTTTTTTCAAGCTTTTACTATCTATGGTTCAAACTGAATGGACTTTAATCAAAATGCATTTGTAGTTTTCGAAATAAAGTCGTAATTATAACGTTAAAGTAACCGGTCGGATTTTTATTTGATCGTTTAAAAATATCAGGAACGTCGCAATGGATCTTATAACTATTTAAATATATCCCAATTAGTCGATTGCTTCAGTAGTACTTTTATTTTAGTATATAAAACAATTTTTATTTTAATGAAGCAAAGCTTGCGTAGTGTTATTAAACAAAGTTTGTCAATAGCGTTTTATGCCTTCGTTATATTTTCTTATTATTTTTCCATTGTTTTTTTTTTTAATTATGATTATCATTTGAGGCAAAATATAGAATTTTTTTCATTTACGATATTCATTCTAATTGTGTTTTTCGGGTGGCTTGTTCTTGTTTGTGTTAACCATGAATTACTATATGCTGAAATATATTCTCAATCTATTTAGAGAAATTGTTACATATTAAGAAATTTTTGTTGTGTATATATATATATTAATTTTTGCCTGAAGTTTTTATTCCTCCAATAAATGAAAATTGAGTCCTTATATGATGGTATTTCTTTCTAATATTGCATCCTACTCTTTTTCAGACTTAGAATGAATCCTGTCATTTGTATGTTTGTTGTACTTTCTACTGATAAAGTATTTTATTAGGGAATATAAAGCTATTCTTTACAAATATGTTTTGATGGATCAAATACTTTTCTCTCATTTTCGTAAAGTGTATTACTCATGTTAAGGAAAATTTAAACAGTGTGAATAGAAGTATTGATTTTTCTACCTTTATGGTTAAATTTCTTATAATTTTAATTATAGAAGTTGCAACACACTTAAAAAATTAGGATTTTCCACTTTCATCAAAAAGGAATGCTTATCTCAAGATGTAAAATTTTAGTGTTGAGAATTGGATTATTTCATGCAAAGCTTTCTGTTGTAAAGACAGATTCAAATTTTATTCAGGTGTTGCACAGAAACATCTATATGTGAAAGACATTTGTGCGAAATATGAAAACAGCTTATTAGAATTGAAAAATAAAATGCTGAGTTTATTTTTTAATTATTTCTGTTTTATTCATAAAATAGTTGGTACATTTTAAATAAATATACTAAATTTGTGGTAAATTTTATTGATTAATTAAGATTTAATTTAAAATTGGCATTTAGAAGATGGTTTGTGGAAAGTATGTATATATATATATTCCAGTTGTAATCTGTGTCTAACCATTGATTGCCATTGGGGGACGTATCACATGTGTCCTTGAGTTACAAGTTGATATACAGATCTATTTATAAAAGTAATGCATCGATTCAGGAGCATTTGTAAATTGTTGATTTTGAACTGTTATTAGTACTGAACTGAAAATTTTATTGCAGTCAAAATTATAATTTGATTGCTCTTTAATTCATTATCATGAAATGAGGGAAATGTTTTCATAATGTTATGTGTAACTAGAATATATAAGCATGCTTGTTTTGTTGCACAATTTTAAAATTCATCTTAACTTTTTCCTTAAATATTATGTAATACTTCTTATTTGTATTTTATACATAAGTATATATTTTAACCTCTTGTTTATGTATATCACATTTAAAGGTCTATATATGTGTAATGGTGGATTTAAATAAAATAAATGTTAAGAATCTAATTCAAAAGATAAAAATTTACATTACATTAACTCAGTCCTGTGTTGGGACACAACAACTCTGAAGTGAAAAGTAAATTAAATACTTTTAAATTTGGTTGTAATTTCCGATACAGGTGTGTTATTTTTTAATACAATTATAGCAAGAGTGTGTACCTAACCTTGAATTTGTCACAGTATATAAATCATAATATATAGTTTTATGTTAACATGTAATTTTATGTATTATGCATTTTAATATATAATTTTAACGCACTTTAGGCATGTGGTCCTTTGCCATAAAATTCGCATTACACTAACACTTTTTTTTCCAAAAATGTTTAAATAATATTTAGTTTAGTTGGCATTAAATGACTTGAAACTAGAAATATAATCTTAGTTCAATAAGTAAGAATTATAAACAATGGATTTTAATGTAACTTTTCATTTTATCTTGTCTTTGAATTTCAGTACAAAGTAAGTATTATATATTTGTCTCTTAATTTTTGTATGTAGAAAAAGTAACAACTTATTGATTATGATAAGGTAAGAAGTGTATTTTTTAAACTATAGAGCTAGTGATCCATGTAGAGGTAATTATTTAAGATAAAACCAATTTTATACAGAAATATTAAAAATCTTGTGCACTATACTAGTATACTGATGAGACTACATTTTTCTGGGTAGATTTGAATTGGAACTTATCATTTAAAGGTACTGTTTACTATGATCAAACTATTCTCATTTTAATAAATAAATTTAACAAATCTCGTTCTATTAATAACTTTTCATACAAGAATTGTGGCATATTGTATATTTTTTAAAGGTAGATGATGATAAGATTGTAAAATATCACTTTATGTTTTATAATACATATAGCCGTTAATATTTCTTGCTGTTGGTGGGAGCTTTTTTCGATTTCAAAAATTTTTTGTATTTGTAAGAACCATTCTTAAGAGTATGTTACATTGTAATTGAAATAAATTGTGTTATAAAACATATGTTTAAAACTTGTCAAGTCTTGATGTTTAGATTTAAAGGACATAATAACTGAACCACACATGACTTCCTTAATTCATCCCTGTCTTTGTTAAATTTTCTTCAACTTTTTTTTTTTTTTTAACAGCTTTAAAACTGTTGCTGTCAAAGTGGTTCTCTTCTGTTTTAACTAACTTTTTGTCAATACCAAAATGTACTAATGACTGCAATTATTAAATCAATAAAATCTAATACTTTTAAATTTAAATAATTTTTATGCTTTAATTGTTAGGACATCATCTGGACTTAATTCTATCTACAAGTATCTGTTGTGGGACTCAATTGGATAATTAATAAGTAGATTATATGAATTTCAAATAACTTTTTTTAACACATCAGTTTGCTCTAAAAGGCCACACAAACAAGAATACACAAATAAAAGGGTCCCCTCCCCACACCATATCTAACGTCTTTGGCCCTGAGATTTTCATTTGGGGTGATGCTTGTTAAGATTCTGCTTCAAAAACAGGATAAAAGAATAAATACCCCAGTGGAGTCATAGTGTTACACTACTGGAAAAAAAGGTGCAAAGTCGCAGCATGTGAGCGTAGGAACAGTATTCATTACTTCATAAATTAATTATGGATTGAAATTGATGGCCTTTCTCTTTTAAACAATCATTGTGATGATTAAAACTCTCCAGTTTGTGCTTGTTACCCAAAAGCAAATGTTAGCTATAGAATTTCAACTTTTCTCACCAATATTATGGAACATTTAAAATTAAATTTGCTGTTACATGGAAAATATTATATTTTCTCTACCCTAACTTAGTTAGTCATATATTGTTTGTAAGCAAATTTTTGCTTTTTCATTGAGAGTTTAGAGAAAAAAAGAATTCTGAGCATTATTGACTTACATAAATGCTAGTCAATAATGCTCAGAACTATGATAGATTTAAAAATTCAATATCCAATCATTCAATGCTTGCTAGGTTTGATTATTTTCAAGGAAATGGGGGGAAATAATTCTTTTCACAAATCCTTTTTTCAATTTCTTATATCAGGTAAGTAACAACTTATGTCTAGCATATTGAAATTGACCTGCAGCTTCATACTACACTATAAAGCAAATATAAGGAGCTTATTTCTACTGCAAGTGATCCAAATGATATTGAGTTTTAGAAATTCATACCAATAAGTGATTTTCCAAGTTTACGTAATTTAGCTGTTGGATATTGATATTTGGATCAACAAATGTTTTCTATTATGAACATAAATCAAAATATTCAAGATTAACTGATATACACCTAAAACACCAAATTTTGTTAGCAACTTCAAGAAATCTTAATATGGATGACTTGGTAAAGATACAAATTCAGAATCCATTGTAATAAAAGAACTGACTGTTTTATAATTACTTGGGCTCAAATGTTTCAAGTTATTCATTTTTATTTTGTACCTAGCTTAAATGATTGAACCTTTATAATGTTGATTGATAATAAAACCTAACTTAGAATTTTTGTTTTATTTGTAATATTTTTTACACATTCACTATTCAGTCTTATATAAAAATAAAAAAAATAGACGTGATGTTTGTAAAAACCTCATAATCAGCTCATAAATAGCATTTTTCATCTTTTATTTAATTTTTTTTTTTTATGTTGAAAAAAATGACATGCAGAATTTCTTTTTCTGATAATGGCACTCAGTTATATGTAAAAGTGGTAGACTAAATTGATGCGACATCATAATGAATTTGATTGCATGAGCTCAAATTATACATTTGTATTCTTATGATCTTTAAGCAAAAATCAGACCTTTACTCTTTTTTTTGGGGGGGGGGGCTCACTAAAATGTTAACCAAAGAACCCTATTCTTATAACCTAGAAATACACTTATGAAAAAATTAAGAGTGTTTAAAAAAAATTTATACATTTCAAAGTCAGTTAGCAGTATTTTCAATTTGTATCTGAAATAGGATATGAATCTTTTAATAATAGCAAAGAAAATTTGATACTTGTGTGACAAATCTTATTGACTGTAAAAGTTGACTCAATTCCAGCTGTACTTAAACCAATAATTTTCAATCTAATTTCGCCTATGCAATTTTTACAATTTTCTCATTTATGGAAATTGGTGGGAACTTACACATGCACAAAAATTTTAACTTTTTTCTTCTGTAAAATTTCCTCCTTTTTGGTATGTTCTAGCTATTAGTAAGAAAAGTTTTATTTTTAGCTTAAAAGTGTGTGTACAGTAAGAAAACATGAAATCGAAATATCTAATTGCGAAATAAGCTAATTCATATTAAAAATTAGGTACAGGTATTTACTTTGGAGGTAGGGGACATGAAGAAATTCTGAAAGGGAGTAAATACATTTAACTATATGTTAATAACATCTTGCATTTTCATTAAAGCCTAATTGGTGGTAGGGGAGGGGCTCCTAGTTTTCAAGTATGTTTGGTACATTAAAATTATGAAAAATTAAGATTTAAATCTTCTAAAAATAAGTATATTTTTTTGGGAGGGGATTGTCTACTGTGGATATGGTTAAACATATTAAAGAATGTTTTATAAAAACTGTTGTAGAATTGTAAAGTATGGATGTGTTTAAATGAACTGCAATACTGCCTCTATAATTTGACTCTTCACTTTTCCTGTCGCTAATCCCAGTGTTTTTACACTGGCTGACAAATCAGAGAAAATTATTTTGTTTTTTTACTTCAGTAGAATAATGTAGGCTATCAATATGAAACAGTAAATTTTTTTGTAGTTTTAGTAATTTTAAATGTTTGACACTTAATTTGCATGTGCTGTGTCATTTCTGCGCTGATGCACGTTAAATCTGTTCAGGGCCCAAAGTCCTCCCGTTGGTGTGGTGTGGATGTTAGGAGAGGGGGGTGCCAGCTCAGGTGTCGTCCTCGTCACTTGACCGCGGTTCAAAATTACGAGGTCCGTCGCCAATAGCCCTCGTGTTGCTTCTAGTGTGACGTTAATATAAACTAAAAAAAAAAAAAAACTAAACTGTGTCATTTCTGCCAGATTACTAAGAGTATTACAAAATTATTCAGTTACTATCATGAAAAAAATTCTTAGCTTTAAATCACAAGAAATTAAAAAATTGAGATTTGTTGATTGTGTGTGTGTGCAAAAGAAAATTGAAATTAAGGGAAAGGTATAAAGAGTCAAAATCAGTTCAATTACTTAGAAGAGTATTTGAACTGTTATATATGAATATGTTTATCCAGAGCATATATAGGATAAAACTATGTATTGTGTTACAAGATCTACACATACATCTTTAAATTTCATGAGGGCAAAAATGAAATTTTGTAAAGTACTTAAAAATGCATTAATTTTTTTTTATGTACTTAGTTTTGATTTGGTTCTATCTGAAATTTCTAAGTATGTGTGCAGATACCTTGCTCTTGTTTAAAGGCTTCATGTAAATGTTTAAGTGAATAAATGTGTTGGGAAACTTAGAATTTAGTATGTTTGAGCAAAAAATTCAGTGATTAAAGGCAGCGAGGAAGGAAATTGATTTTACTGCTCCAATCCCTCATTAACCATTCAATCAATTGTAAATAGATATATATATATTTCAAAACAAAAGGAATGTATATTTAAAATCTCATTTACAGTTTAAGTTATAAATTCATGATAAATATCAAATACCTCGAAAATAAGTTTTTTGCATCAAATGAATTGATATCAATGTTAGTTATACCCATCTCTTGATTTACATGGTAGATGCGTTTATTGAAAAAACCCTGTCGAATGAAATAAGGATTATGTGAAAAAGGACATATGGTTATATAATTTTCAGGCTTAATTACTCGTACCTTATCAAATGTTGAGAATGAATGAAAAAGTCAAATTAATGTTTTATAAAATTTTATTTAAGTAATCTTATCTACTAAAATCAAAAATCAACCTGAACTCTTCAGAGTTTTAAAAAGCTCCTTTGGGGGGGGGGGGTGATGCAGATGTAATATATCATCTAAGTAGCAAACAGAAAAATCATCTGTGTATCATAGGTACTGTAGTTTAATAATTCAGATGTTAGCTACGTCTACTGGAAAATAATCAGTCTTCAAGTTCTGTATATAACAATGGATGGATGTAACTTATTTTCATTAAATTGCTTTCTTATGAAAAGGAAGTGCTTTGATTTATGTATAATAATTGGAACCATAAATGCAAAAAAAAATTATAAACTCTAATTTGGCTTCATTTTATGTGTTCATTTGAATCGACAAATGCAAAAAGTTAAATACCTCAGTTTTAGGAGTAAATTTCTGTAATGCTAGTAGATAAAATGCTATTAAGTATTTCAAATTTAATAAATTCGTTTTTAAAGAATGGGAAATTTTTCCAAAAAGCAGCAACTCAAAAATATGTACACACTTAATTTAAATATTAGTTTTGTAATTCATTATTATAGGATAAAATAACTATTATTCAAGGTGAATGATATAGGAAGAGAAAGGAAAATTTTGTTTTTAATGTAACAGAATTTAAAACATTATTTGGATAAAAATTCTGGGTACATTTATGAGAAAGACGAGACAAGGGGGTAGTTGTAAGACTTTGACTATATTAACCTTGAGAGAAAGGAGTGCATACCTCTTCTGTTTTAGGTATAGTTTTGTGTAAATGTTGGTTAGGAGTTCAGGTGTCGTCCTTGTCACTTGACCATGGTTCAAAATTACGAGGTCCGTTGCCATTAGCCCTCGTGTTGCTTCTAGTGCGATGTTAATATAAACTAAAACTAAACTTGTGTAAATGTTGTAATTTTTAAGGCTGACTAGAAAAGTGCTTGTTTCTTAATAATGAATTCTTGCATCTGATAGTAATTTAATTTCATTTTACCCACTGGTAATTTTCATTTAAATAATTAGAAATGACATTAATTTTCAGTAAACTGTTGGAAAGATATCCATATTTTATTATGTATATATATTTTTGTTCTGTTAGTTGTGTAAAATTAGTAATTTAAAAAACTTATTTTGTCAATCTTGGAACGTGTGCACGCAAAAATAAACAATCCTCTGGGTTTGGTGAATGCTTGTATCACGCTTTCATATCATAAAAATTAATCATTAAAGTTTATACCAAAATTGAGAAAAAAATGAATAATTTCTACTTAATTTCATTTGCACATTTTCTACAGATAGAAGCCATATGATCCATACTTATGTATTTGGCAATTTTCACAAATATCATTCGGTCCATTTTTATTTTAGCACTCTGCACATCTTTTATATATATATTTGTGTTTAGCAGGAGGTTCCATTTCTGTATCAGTTGCAAATTCTAATATGAAAGTTTTTTTCGAAACATCATTTGCTTTCTTCTATTCTCATTGTATTCTTCTAGAAGTTGAAATCTCAAATTGTACTGGAAAGATAGTCTGCTTCAATATTATGCTGGAGGCATTTTTTGTAGATGTCTGAGTAATTGTTGCAATTTTTTTGCACCTATATTAAGCAGAATGAAATATAAGGCTAACATCCACTGTTTAATATTTTGGATGTAGATTACAGGACTGCCTTTTGATAGGTTATAAGAAGTTATTATTTCATACTTCAGACTCTTCTGTGTTGATGCATCTATTTGTGTATATGCAGAGTAAAAAGTAGCAATGTTTTTGATTCTTTTTGGTGTATATGAAGCAATTGTTTCCTTTTGAAAACCGAATAATAAAGAGTAAGTTTCCCCTTCTCGATTAAAGAGTGAAAGAGGAAGTGGTTTTTTTTTCTTTTTTTTTTTTCTTTGTTTGTTTTTTCTTATAGTTCTAACAATTGAAATTTTTCATTAAAAGGTCTTGTTACAGTGAATAAGACATTTACCAGTTCAAATGTTTCTTGAACTGTTATCTAATTAAAACTGCCCTTTTGGTTGTAGGCTAGTGTAAACTTCCAGCCCCCAAATGTAAAATACTCGTGAATCGACCAATGCAAAAATCTTTGCTCCATACCATACTGCCTAAATGGGTACAGCTACTCATCAATTGTGACATTCTCCTACATTATGATTTTTGACAGTTGTGATCAAATTTTTATTCGGTCTAATTTATCTGGTTCTCTTCTGCTCCAACAATTATGATTGTCATCAAATCACATAATCCAAGAAGGAAACAAACATTTTGCAAGCACAATTGTGCAGAATATTTCTCTTACTGTGGGTATCTGTCACTATAGATTGTTGTGTTCTAATGTGATTATTTGTGAACAGCATGAATATAAAGGTCTTGACTGCTTTCATTTCAACTTCATTTTATTATTTTCCATCTTGTTATTGACAAAAATGTTCTCTAATTGATTCAGCAGAAGTGTTAGTACATTTTACTAAAACTATTCTCAATTCAGATATAAGGAATTTCCAGGCCTCCAGCAGTGTGCTAACTCCTTTTGAAACAGCTGTGTTTCCAGGAAGCTAGGCAATGTTTTCTATAGGAACTCTCGCATTAGCTCGAAAATTTTCATTCTTCCTTCTTGTTTTGCTATCTCGTCCATCATAAAATTCAGTTTCTTTTACTTCCTTATCATCAACTTCAATATTGATGTCAGCATCTGTTGATGAATCATGATTTCTGTTATATTTTTTATCATCAGTATTTCTCCTTTATTGTCACTTCTTTCTGCATCCATAGGATTTGTATCTCGCATAGCTCTCAATTTTCGCATTTCTTTGTCATAATTGAGGTAACATACCATGTGTACTGAGTGACTGATAAATGATGGGGAGGGATCTGGCTACATTAAAAGGTGCACAGGGTATGTTGCACCCAGATAATAAATATTAGAAAATCAATTTTATGAATTCATCTGCTAGCACAACCTGTCCAAGATCATGACTTTGCATTCAGCTGCATGAAGGAACAACCATTTTAAAGTGCATTGTGGCAAATTACACAAAAGAAATTGAGAATGTAGGTGTGTTATCCCCTTACCTGTCCCCAGGTTAATAATTCTTTGATAAATTTAGGGGACTGTTTTAAATTGAGTTAAAACTTTTATTCGATTTTCATCGGAAACTGTAACCTATATACTAGTATCTCCTTTCTGTGAGATTAGTTTTTAAAAATATTTTTGGCTGTTTTGGGTATGTAGTGTCTTATAAATGTATAGAGTGGTGTATTTTTAGGTAAAGGGGCTGCTAGAGCAATAAAATAGTGAATGATATGTATATTACCAGTATAAAAGTGAAAGTTAAAATTTAGTTCACATTTATTCAGGAAGAAAAAATACAAATTATCAAAAAATATGCTGTCCCAAATGTTTATGGACATATATAAAAATTGGGATTACAAGTTAAGAATTTTAAAAAAAATGTGGATTCTAAGTACTTTTCTTTCTTTTTTTTTTTTTTTTTTTTTTTTTTTAAAGTTTATTGCCATGTTTGCTGTGTTGAGTTCTCCCAAGCTAATAAAACCAAAATTTGGCGAATAAAGAGGAAAGGGGTGAAGGTTTCAGAAACTTGGACCCATGCAATTCAGCAGGTCTTTTATGTATAATATTTTGTCATAATGTAGCTCATGTACAGTAAGGTAGTGTACAGGGATACCAAAGAGAACATCTCATCAGCTCTTTTGACCAGCATATGATTGAAAAATGCATCTGTCAAATAGCCAATAACCCAGCTATCCCAGTATCCAAATGTACAGTTAATCGTTTACAACCAAGCAAATTTTGTTTATCTGGTTTATTTAATACATCTGGTGAACACCAATGCTCAGATTGCATCGTAGAAAGGCACGACTACTTTGGTCTAAGAAACATATGCATTTGAAAGATGAATGGTTAACTCTTACCTTCAGAGATGAAAAGAAATTCAATATGGGTGGCTCAGATGGTTGTGCGTATTATTGGCATGACCTCGAAAGTAAACTTTGCTCTTTCTTTAGCTAGCTACAAGAATATGGTTCTGTCATGGTGTGAGACAGGTTATGTTTCAATGATATAACTAAATGTATGTTTAAAAGTTCAGATTAGAATAAGTATGTGTGTGCTTCAGACTTATTTCTATTTAGAAATGATCTAAGAGTTCATTGGATATTCCAGCTGGATAACCCTTTGATCCACACCTTTACATCAACTAAAACTTGTTTTATGCTGAATCAAATTACCATTATGGCTAGCCTGGTGGAAAATCTTTGGGGAGGTTAGCATGAGATGTGTATACCCTTGAACACCAATTTTCAAACCTGTCAGAGTTAAAATAGCCAATAGACCAGCCTTGGTCCTCTTTAAAGCCTGTTTTGTGACTAACCTTAGCACAAATAACCAGCCTTGGTCCTCTTTAAAGCCTGTTTTGTGACTAACCTTATCACAAATAATGCTTTGTCGAATTTTCGAATTCATTTAAGAAATTTCAAAATTTGAACTGAATTCAATGAACTAATTTTTTGTTCATAAATTATTGGACAGTGTATTTTTATTTCAATTTCTCCTCCTAAGGTTTGAACTTTATGATGTTTGAGTATACTAATAAATTTATACTGTACTTTTCTATATGGATTTATTTTTCATGGTTCATTAATTATTTAAGCTATTTCAAAAACAAAATCGCTTGTCCATGTATTAATGAGATGCACTATATATATGCACATACATTGTCATTATTGGCTTAAAAGTTATGAACAGATACTGTGAAAAAGAATGCACAAAATATTTTCTATAATTCTCATTTATTGTATGATCAGAAAAGTTTTGTTAATGGATTCCATGCAAATAAACAAAAATTAGTGGGTGAGAATACAGTGGTACCTTGAGATACGAATTTAATTCGTTCTGTGATCATCGTCGTTTGGCAAAAAAAATCGTATCTCAAAGCAATTTTTCCCATTTAAAATAAAGTAATATATATTG
This sequence comes from Nephila pilipes, assembly GCA_019974015.1. Lineage (NCBI taxonomy): Eukaryota > Metazoa > Arthropoda > Arachnida > Araneae > Nephilidae > Nephila > Nephila pilipes. The sequence goes on along the minus strand of BMAW01117713.1, from coordinate 836,275 downwards.
ATGCGTTCTAGCGATATGAAACTAACCCAAAACACAGTTAAATTACATATAATATACACAATTTGTATATAAATAAACGAGTAATAACACACATAATGTTTATTAATATATTAATAACACACAATGTTTATTAATCATCACTTTAATGTCGGGCCTTTTTGGCCTCACTTTCCTGACTTTCACTGTGTGAGACCTTCACAAGGTAACGATCAATAGAGGTCTGTTTCTGCCTTCTTTTTAAAATGTTACGAAAGAATGCGAGACGCCTATCATCAAATAAGGCACTCGCTCTCCCTGTAGACAATTTCTCTGGGTGTCTTTTTTCCACAAAATCAGACACTTGCTAAAGATATCACTAATTTCACATGAAGTAAGTTTCTCCTCTGGCTTGACCTCCTCCTCATCGCTGAGTTCCATCATTACCCCCAAGTGAGAAATCTCCTGTAACTCCTTCAGCTCCTCCTTCGTGAGTTCTTCAGCATACTCCTCAATGAGATCAGCAACATCTGCCTCGTCTACCTCTATGCCCATGGAGCGACCAATGGATACGATCTCCTCCTCAGTAGGTTCAAATCCCTCTCGTTTTAAAACAACATCTGGCTATAATTTTCTCTAAGCGAGTTCAATGCTCTTTTGGTAACACCTTGCCAGGTAATATCTATAAGCTTAAGACAGATCACAATGTTAATGATTCTTCCAAAACTCCCTCAATGTTAGATTCGTATTTTCGGTAACTTCGAAGCAACGCTTGAAAAGATGCTTTGTGAAAAGTTTCTTAAAATTGGAGGTAACTTGTTGATCCATGGGCTGAAGGGTAGATGTTGTATTGGGTGGCAGATAGACAATTTTAATAAATTTAAATTCATCTAAAAGGTCATCATCAAGGCCAGGAGGTTGAGTGGGAGCATTATCCAAAAGAAGGACACACTTAAGCGGTAGACCATTATCGATTAAGTAATTTTTCACTGAAGGCCCAAAAACTATGTTCATCCACTCAATAAAAAACTGATGGGTCACCCATGCTTTACTGTTTGCACGCCACAGAACTTGTAATTTTTCTTTCATAACTTTATAAGCTTTGAAGGCCCTTGGGTTTTCCGAGTGATAGACTAGCAAAGGTTTTATTTTGAAGTTCCCAATAGCGTTAGCGCAAAGGGCAAGCGTTAGCATATCTTTCATAGCCTTGTGGCCATCTTCTTCAGCCGTGGTAAACGTGCGCCTAGGCATTTTTTTCCAAAATAACCCTGTTTCGTCACAATTGGACACTTGTTGTGGTAGGTATCCTTCTTCACTAATGAGTTTTTCAAAAACCTTAATGAAATTTTCAGCCGCCTTAATATCTCCACTAGATGCTTCTCCATGACGAATAGCTGAATGAATGCCACTTCATTTCTTAAAATTGTCAAACCAGCCATGACTAGCTTTGAACCCATCACCGCCTTGCAATAATTCTCCCTCTGTCTCGGTTACATCACGCTTGAGGTCTTGGAAGATGGCGCCTGCCTTCTCACAAATATGCGCTTCAGAAACTGAGTCACCTGCCAATTGCTTCTCCTTAATCCATTATAAAAGTAGCTGTTCCATCTCATCATGTATATTAGTTCGTAGCTTTGAAATAATGGTTATGTCTTTGGAAGGTTGCAGCTTCTTTATCGCTTCCTTCTGCTTGATGATCGTGGATATTGTAGAAGGATTGCGACCATATTTATTTGCCAAGTCGATGATAAGAACGCCACGCTCATGCTTTGCAATAATTTCATGTTTCGCTTCCATTGAGATCATTTTCTTATGCTTTTTCTTTTCACCAGTTTTGCCTTTAACTTTGGGATCCATGATTAAAATAACAAAATATGCAGAGTACAGTATATATACTATCCAAAATGACACGAAAAACAGGCACAAACGAAGCGAATAACACGTTGTGGCGGCCGTACAGAGGACTCTGGTCTCAACAGCCAAACAGAGTGACATAGCAGGCAGAAGCGGCAGTTTCTGAAAGCTGAGCAAACGCTCTGCCATCTAGGGATCACCTATGCAATTATTGCACATCTCAAAATTTTCGTTGTGTGTCGAGGTATAAATTTTAGAATATTTCATGTTGTATCTCAAAACATTCGTATGTTAGGACATTCGTATCTCAAGGTACCACTGTATTGCTTTTTATTGTCTGAGGATATCTTAATTTAACTTACAAATTAAAAGTTTAATTATTCTTTTTTTTCTTTCTGTAGTTGAGATGTACAGTTTGACTCCATAATCTTAGTAGTCATGGTCCATTATTACTAAACCATAAGTTAGTGAAATGCGGCTCACAGCATTAAAATTGAGTATAATATAAATTCCAACATCAATATATTTTCTACATAATGAACAATTGCATTAAATCACAAAGTAACTGATTAATTTGAGATATTTGGTATTTTTGCACCCTGTAAATAAATTGCCTGTTACAAAAAAAGCACTTAATATAAGAACACTTTTTTTATAAAAAAAAAAAGAAAGTTTGTTTTATGAAACAATCCTTAATGAATGATAGTATTTTACAAACATTTTATTTCTTAATCTCATGAATGATGGATCTTATAAATTGTTGATCACACTTCAGCGAATTCATTTAATGTCTGTCCTGTTATTTTTAATCTTGTCTGGAACTCCATGGCATGTTTGTTCCACAATGTATAAAATAGTAAAGAAAAAATTATTAATGTCTTCTCTTAACAGAGAAAGTCTGAACATCATCTGGTTCTTATAAAAAGAGTCGGTAATACTAGTTGACAAATTACTTGTTTACAAGGTGTGACTGTATTTTTATACAAAAACTTTTCTCTGATACTTGTACTGTTGTAATGTTTTTTTTTTTTTTTTTTTTTTTTTTTGAGACTACAATGTTTAAAAATAATGAAGTTTTGTATTGTAAATATGTTTAAACAATGTTTCATTTATCAGAGAGTATTGATGAATAAACTATTCCTATTTTAGAATAAATTCCGTAATTGAAATGTATAGTCTGTTCTGTACTTTTCAGTTGCAGAATGATTCAAAATTCATTACCTAGTACATGACATTGACAGTTACATAAATTATTAATTTTGACGTATAAATTGATTAGCTTAAAAGGAAAATTTTAAGTAAACAATGGTTTTGGTACTTTTGTAAAACTGCATTTTCAGGTATGTTTTCATTAAATATTTTTCTCGCAGAAATGATGACTCGCATTTTGTGAAAGAATGGGCCATAATAGAAGTTCAGGGCGAGCTTGAATCAAGTACTGGGGATTCCATTGGTGGAAAATTAATTGGTCATTTAATTTTCTCTTCCAAGGTAACTATTTTTGGAAATCAATGCTTGTTATAGCTTTTTTCGAAATATTGCATTCATTTTTTATATATATAAATTTAAAACAATTCATTTGTAAATTATATTTTTTTGTGTTAAGTAAATATCTCTTCCTGTTTCATTTTGCATTTTTCTTTATTAATGTGGGATAACCAGAATGAAAAAAGCTTAGTTTCCAAGTAAACAGGATTCATTTTAGACCTTAAAAAGGGTATCATTTTAACACACTGCATTATTAAATTGTATCAATTGCTAAAATAGAAGTTAATTTTTGAATTAAAAATTATTTGAGAAGAGTGGATAATTATATTTGAATATTAAGTTGGTTTTGTTGTATTTTTACTATTAATTATTATATTCATGTCTTGAAATATGAAATTTGTTTATTTTACTATTAAATGAAATGCTTTATAAATGGATTTCTTATTGTCCATGTAGATTTTAAAAAAAGCTGTTAAATCTTGATTATATTTATCAGCTGATTTCCTCAAAACAAAATAAATTTTCAAGTTTACTTATCTTATTAATATTTCCAAGAATATCTTGGCAGTTTTTAAGTTCAGAATGTGTCCTTTGGATAACAGTAAAATATCTTCAAAAGCTAGATAATTCTGATTATAAATAAGTTATATGACATATATATATATCATGAATAATTCCATGTTTTAAAGTGGATCACATATAAAAGTTTTGGGTAAATATAACAATTAAATTTTTTGTAATGTTTTAGGCTGTGTATATTTAAATATTTAACTTTTTACGAACTAATATTCATAATATTTATCATTTCCCGAATTGCTTAAAAGTGACATCTGCAATTGTGGTAAATATTACAATATACACCAAATAATTTTTTACAGACTATCAGTTAAAAGTGAGGGAATTATCTATATCACCGTCAGAAAAGGGAGACTTTTTCAGAAGCAACTAGGTGGGGAACACTGCCACTGTTTGATCGTAACACTGCACATTATAAGACAGCTAAAACTGTTAGTTCTCCTAACTGTCAAAGGGTTAATCTGGTGTTTGGCTTTATGTACTCCGTGAAAAATCAGTGCTATAAATTCATACTATAACCATAAACAATAGCTCTTAAGTCTAAGGTGGCCAGATTTTAACATTTGAAAAGCGGGACTCCACTAACGCGGGGTTCTTGATTGAAAATTTGGTACCTAAATAAATTGCAAACATAAATCATCTGAATAGCTTATTTGTTAACATCACTTGTTTAACTAGTACGCAGTACTATGTGTATCGCATGAGAGACAGTTACAAAACTCAATATGTGATGGCATTACTTCAAGGACGACCAATAAACTCCTTATATCCTGACCCTTCTTCTCTCTAAAATTTTTTATAAGATGTAATTCCTTTGTTACAATGTTCCAAATGATGCTAGATCCACTAGTGTATCTAGCATCATTTTGGAACCATAAGAATAAAATCTGGGGAGGTGTACAAAGTGTTCTCTCTTCATTTTACTGCTACAGAATATTTTCATTGCTGCCAATGATGAAAATTCCACTGTTCAATAAGTCCAAACAATGGTGGTCATATTTTAGCAACTGATCAAGGCGAACTTTGATAAGCAGTTCCTGATACTCAACAATTATTTTTATTATTAAAGTTTAACATTGTAAAATTTACAAAAATAATATGAAGCTCATATCCTGGTGAAATTGATACAGGGAAGCCAAAAACCGTATATTTCCTTACCGTTCTCAAGCCGTTCCCTTGCTTGTGCATTCTTTCTAAAAATCGGGACTTTCTTACAACCCCGTGGGATGCGGGATAAACTGTTAAAAAGCGGGACGCCTGGTCACCTTATCTTAAGCAGAAAAGTAAAATATAGTTCACATATATAAGTTATTTAAACTTATTTTTGGATTATGAAGGCTGCAACGTTGAATCAGATTGACATTGTTTTATAAATATCTATATAACATTCACTATTAATTTTGAATTTCTATATGTATATACACCCAACTCTTTTTTTTTTTTTACACAATTTTAAAATAGCACAGTTCACCAATGTACTTTTTTACACAAATTTTTTGTTCTAACACAAATCTCTCAAAAGTTTTTACAAATATTCCAATTCTGTTTTTACTGCCTAATACCACCTCTTTGATTCAGCTACTCAATCAGGGTATTATAGCCACATTTAAAATGTACTATATAAAGCAAATGTTTAAATATATTTTAAACTCGGTGGAAGAAAGAAATTTGTCTTGTGGAAGCATGGGGAAAGCTTACGATTATGGATTGTTACACATGGTTCTTTTGTCATCAAACAATTGAACCAGTCGACCTTAAATGTTTGTTGGGGATAAAATTTGCAGATGTATAAAAAGTGGAAGTTTCATAGTACAAAATCAGCTGTGTGTTCTGAAATTATAATTCTATGGAATGCAATTGGTGGTGAAGGTTTTAACTACATGCAAAGGGATGGCATTTATGTAATGGTGCTAGAAAGCCCTTTAAATGAGGATGATTTGATCAAATTTATGACAGCTTATGATACTAAGGAAGTCGAAGATTAAGTTCATCGACTAACAGCTGATTTAATTCGCGAGGGCTTGAAATTTGCTAAAGGTATGAAACATTTTCTTACTTATGATCTTGACAGAACATGTATTAAAATTTCAATGTAATCTTATGTTTTGTGTTGTGACGCCTGCCCGATCCGAGCTGCCTCTTGTGTCATAGCTAAATTCAATGATTAAACACTAAGACACAGTACGTCAATCAAAGAGACACTAGAACAATATTTACGGAATTTATTAACTTCTGATTAATATAACAACAACAATTATTTATGCTCACCCGGGGAAGAATTCTATTAACCTAATTCAACCCACCAATAGTAATCTAACAGACTCTTACCACTAATCCTTCCTCGACTGCAACTCAGACTCTGGATCAACTGTTGAAAACTGTAATAACTAAATCTCTTGAATCACGCCACTTTTACTCTAATCATCCACTTCACTCTCTCTCTTTCCACCTATTTCAACTCCTTCAGCCTCTCTATCGCGACTTTCAGTCGGAGTTTATATATTTCCTAATTTTCCCGCTTCACTTCATTTCTACCTGCTTTCTATCTACATATTCACGTTTCATTTTTGGTTGGGCAAAGGTTGTTTAGCAAAAGCAATCAATCTTAATTAAAAATTCCCAAGGTTAGTGAAGAGAAACCACGAATAGCCCAATGTCACAGTGTAGCAGGATATCAAGAATTATATAAGCAACCTGAGAAACCAAAAAAAAAAACAGTCTAATAAATTTTGTAACTACTAAAAAACAACAGAGGCTATTAATAAGGAACAAAATTCTTCATGACAAAAAGCTGACAGTTGTGCTAGACATATCTGATGCATCTATTGATGATAGCATTTTTGATCAAGTCCATATTAAATGTGATCGCTTGTGATAAAGTAATGATGAATAGTTGTTGCTAGTTTTATTCCTAATTTCAATTTGAATTTTTATATGTTGTATATGTACCTATATATTGAATTTTCTATGTACACTAATTTTACTTTTTTGCTCTTTTTTTTGGGGGGGGGATATTTAAAAGTTTTTTAAAGTTGTGGAACATACTCCACACATCACATGTATTACTTTACACAAATTTTTTTTACATTGTTTTCTGAGGAACATATCTACTGAAAAAAAGTTGGGTGTATATATTTCATTCTGCACTCAACTTCTAGGGCCATGAGTCAGACACCCTGATTTAGAGTATCGAGACAAAAATCTTGAAGTAATGTATCATGGAGTACCCAATTCAAATATGCACCCATCCTAATCATTAAGTTTATTACTTAAGATACATGAAATATCAGTTGGAAAGGAATAGAATCTAGTTAGCTTCATTCCCCCTGATTTCAAATTTCTAAGTATGAGCTTTTTTGGAATTTGATGTATTGTGATTCCTGAAAATGAATAAAATCTAAAATCATCTTTTCTTTAAAGTGAGAATTCATAGACTTAACTAGCTCATCTATAAAACTTTCAGTAAAATTTTAAGTCCTTTGTTCCAAATGTGTTTTTAACTCTCATAAGCGAGCAGTTTGAAAGAAACGTGAGGTTAAAAAGTATTTTTAAAAAAAATCATATCTAAAATTTGATCATGTTAATTGAATGTATAAATCCATGTAGGTCATTTGTGATTTGTATTCAGTGCCATATTTGTAGTTTTTAGTTGCTGTTGTTTTTTACATGTTTTCTTGTTTCATTGAATATTAATTATTTCATTTATGTATTATTTATTTTTTTTATAGGGGAGGCCAATTCTTGTTATTGGATATCATATTTTATATGGAAAGATAGTGGAAAATAATCCGCCTCTGGCCATCCTCAAGCGATCAAGATCTTCTCAAGTTTTATCTTCAAATCCTGCATACAATGAAACAGTTTCCACAGACTTTTCAATTTTAGCATTAGTCAAAAAACGAATTACTTTTAAAACACGACCAAAACCTATTATTTCAGTTTGCTAGTTAACAGATCATGTTTAACGAAGATTTTGATTATTTTCCAGAGCATCAGCGCAATATGCGCTATGAAAAACTTCCTCATGGTCCTGGTCGTGGCCATCCTGGTCATATGCGTGGCCATCCTGGAATGCGTCGAAGAATGATGCCAGATGGAGGTGGTCCACCACCAAACTTCAGAGGTCCTCGTGGAGGAGAACCGATGTATGATAATGAATTTCCGCAGCCTCATGGAATGCCTCATATGGGCATGGGTGGACCTCAAAATATGCCTAGAGGCCCTCCTGGACATTTTGGAGGTGGTTCTCCTCAACATATGGGAGGTAATCCCCAATTTGGTTCCCCTCGACAACCACAGCCAGGTATGCCCAGCAAAGGTCATTTTCAGAGGCCGCCGATGGTTCCACCATTTGGTGTTCCTCCACCAGGTTTTCCTCCAGGTGGTGGCCCTCCCCATTCACAAAATCGCAATCCACAAATTAGCAACCATGCATCACCTAATATAGGTAGTTCATCTAATCTTCTTTCTAGTGTTTCTAATATAGATCTCAGTGGGGAACTATGGGTTGAAACTAAAACAAGTGAAGGTAAATTCTATTACTATAATGCGAGAACTAGAGAATCTGCCTGGACAAAACCAGATAATGTTAAAATATTAAATCAAGAACAAATTGAAGCCATGGCAGCTGCAGTAGCTCCATGCAGTGCTTCTGATTCTGCAAGTCAAAAAAATGATAGTCAAAAAAACAATTTGCAAATTAATCCTGTTACTACAACTCCTAATCAATATTATGTTCCCATGACACAAATGCCAAGGATAGGTTCACTGCCAGCATCTAATATGGGGATGCTTCCTCCTCCTGCATTTGGTATGCCTCCTCCACCATTCGGAATTCCACCTCCTGGAATAGTGACTGCTCCAGCTTATCCTTTTGGTTTGCCCCCTCCAGCCTTTTCTGCTGTTGCAGTGGGAGTTCCAGCTGCTACATCTAATTCTACCACAGCCACCTCAGATTCTACTGTTACCACTACTGTTACATCAGATACCAAGCTTGAAAATTATGAGAGTGGTAATTCCACTTTATCTGAAGTGAAAAGTAGGGCTGAAGAATGGGCGGAATATAAAGCTACTGATGGTAGAAGCTATTATTACAATAAAATAACTGCAGAATCAGTATGGGAAAAACCACAGGTTCTTCTTGATGCAGAAATGAATGATGAAAATAAAACTGTATGTGTGTCTGAACCAGAGAGTTCAGATATGTTAACAAGTGAAGTGCCAAGTGGTACGGATATAGTCTCATCTATGGAAGTTGAGGAATCTAATACTTCTCAGATTGAGTCAAAAATTGATAATTCTGAAATTGCAGATTCTGATGTTATTAATAGAATAGAAATTCGAGAAAATGGTACAGATATTGGCATAGAAAAAGACTTGGTAGATAGTGAAAATTCATCTGCTGCCATGGAAGATGAAAAAACTTCAAGTGAACAACAAGAATCATTGAAAAATTCTGATAAATCTCGTCCTGTGTCTAGTACACCTATACCTGGCACTCCTTGGTGTGTAGTATGGACAGGAAATGGCAGGGTATTTTTCTTTAATCCAAGTTCACGAAAGTCTGTTTGGGAAAAACCAGAGGAACTGAAAGGACGTGCTGATGTTGATAAACTAATTCAGGTTCCTCCTCCTCCATTTTCTGATGATATTGATGCTGCTTCTGGTGCAGTAAAAGATGAAGTTGATAGGGCAGAAAATGATTCTGCTCCGGAACCAAAGAGGGTTAAACTTGAAGAAACAAATGCAGAAGATGAAAAAAGCGCAAATGCTAAAAATGAGGTAAAAAATAACATTAATCCTGGAAAGCAATCTGCAATTGATGCTGAATTGGCTGCAGCTAAAGAAAGGGCTCAGAGTCCTTTGGAAGTTCGTATGAAGCAATTTAAAGAATTGCTTGTGCAAAATAATGTGAGTGCTTTCTCAACTTGGGAAAAAGAATTGCATAAAATAGTTTTTGATCCACGATATTTGCTCATAACTAGTCGAGAAAGGAAACAAGTCTTTGAAAAATATGTTAAAGAACGAGCTGATGAAGAAAGAAATGAAAAAAGGAAAAGAATGAAAGAACATAAAGAACATTTTAAGAAACTTCTGGAAGAAGCTGCACTAACAACTAAGTCTACTTTCAGTGACTTTGCTCAACGTTATGGGAAGGATGAACGTTTTAAAGCTATAGATAAAATGCGAGAAAGAGAAAGCATGTTTAATGATTATCTACAGGATCAACGTAGAAAAGAACGCGACGAACGGTCCACTCAAAGAGAAAAGGCTAAAAAGGGTTTTGTTGAAATGTTGAAGGAACATAGGGGATTGGACAAGCACACTCGATGGGCTGATGTGAAAAAGGCCTTTGCGGAAGATCCTCGTTATAAAGCAGTTGAAAGTAGTTCCTTACGGGATGAATGGTTTAAAGAATATGTTGGTGGGACAAGAAGTATGGCAAGGGATTCAGAAGAAGACCTCAATAAGGAACGTGAAAAGCAAGAACGGGTTGAGGCAAGTATTCGTGAAAGAGAAAAGGAAGTTCAACGCACTTTATCTACACATTTACGAGAACGTGATAAAGAAAGAGAGCTTCATAAACATGATGAAGCTATCCAACATTTTAAAGCATTATTGACTGATTTGGTTCGCTCCCCAGACGTAACCTTTCATGAAGTCAAGAAAATTTTAAGAAAAGACCACCGTTGGGAAATGGTTGGTGAATTGAGTCGTGACCAAAGGGAAAGGGTATTTGAAGAGCATGTTAATCATCTGTATCGCAAAAAGAAGGAAAAATTTCGCGAACTATTGGATGAAACGCCAGAAATAACATTAACTTCAACTTGGAAAGAAATTAAGAGGTTGATCAAAGATGACCCAAGATGTTCTAAATTTTCATCGAGTGACAGAAGGTGTGAAAAGGAGTTCAAAGATTATTTGAAAGACAGGTTAGTAGCTGCGAAAGCTGATTTTAGAGAACTTTTAAAAGAAACAAAAATCATTACGTACAAGTCTCGTAAATTAATTGAAGAAACTGACCATTTAAATGACATAGAGAAAGTTTTACAAAATGACAAACGGTATTTAGTCTTGCAGTGCATAGAGGATGATCGTACAGAACTTCTAATGTCATACATTGATACATTAGAAAGAAAAGGCCCTCCTCCTCCACCCACTGCATCAGAACCGACAAGACGTTCCACAAAATGACTTTGTTCACCATGAATAAGAAGAACAGGAACAAATTGGACATGTCATGTGAATCATGTTTGTTGCCCAAACGTGTACTTTAAGTTTGTTCTTATCTGCATTAAAAGCTGGGGCTTTTTTATACAAGATAAGGAGTGAAAAATTGAATTAAATTTGATAAGTTAGTATTCTATTATTATTATTCTTGTATAAAAAGTATCTTCATTTTCCTCATCTGCGATTTGGGGGAAAAGTCTGAAAGTATGCAAATAAATACTCTTTAATTTTCTTCAATTGGGTAAAACAGTGTGATTGAAATCTAAATACAGTTGTATCTCCCAATAAGGGACACTCACCGTACCAGACATTTTGTTCCTTATTCGGAGGTGTCCCTTCCAAGAGGTATTACTGTAATTGGAAGTTAAGATTTTTCTTGGATTATGTATATTTTGGTTTTAAATTCTTTTGGATGTTTTATGACTTAAAATTGATTAGAAAAATCAGAATTGCTATGTTCAAAAGTAACCAATTTGTGACTTATTAAAAACATGACTTTTTAGTGATATATGTATATATGCAATTTATGTACCTTATATAACTATGCAATTTTTCCAAACATATAAAAAAACTGTGCAGTTTAAGTGCTTTAAAAATAAAATTTTCTGAACCACATTTTCTGGCACTTATGTTACTGTTTATTAATTGAAGATATGTTTAGTTTTTATTCAATGTCATAAACTTACTGGTTATGTTTTGGATTTATATTTAATATTTCATAACAAAAACATTTTTAGTGTATTAAAAAGTATTTTGAAACTAATGTTGGATGAAAGGACTGCTCTTGGAATATAAATATTGGCGTTAATCTAATGGTATTAACATATGGCAAATTTTATTATTATTATTATTTGGGCTTCTTAATATAAGTTCAAATTTGTAATTATTTCCAAAATAATATCAAATGATGAAGCAAAAACTTGCATATCTTCAATTTTTACAGTTATAGAGGGAGAAGAAAGTCTTGTAAAAATTTATTACATGGAGGATTCATATCCTTATCTTGCAATGAAGGCTTTTTTTTTTGCTGAGAAAGTGCCAGCAAATATGTGTTTCAGTTAGT